>VUQK01029396.1:20582-44020 GCA_015106715.1 Bujurquina vittata | reverse complement strand
GTTTGGTTTTTGCTCCCCCCCCCCCCCCAGCCCGGCTCTGAGTTGTTCCGCTAGTGCTTCCAGCTAACCAATTTCGCGAATCCACCATTTTTTTCTCACAGCAATTTTGTAGTCCAAGTTCAGTTACGTGGAAGTTTCAAGTAGACAAGTCAAAATGTTCAGTTGGTGGGTGTATTAACCCACACGATTCCTTACATTGCCCCCTGGCATCAGAGCCTCTTCAAAGTGCCTGTTTCTCTGCTGGTAGCTTATTATATCGCTGCTATCAAACTACAAAAATGGCCGAACGGGGTGGAACGCTCTGCAACCTGGAGGGGGACGGAGCGTGAAATGTCTCATTCACAGACCGCACCAAAACAAGTTGCTCTAAGATGCTCTAAAAGGGGTAAACAAGGGGTCTGTGCAGCTACAATAATGAGGAATTGAAGCATCTTAGTTCTACTTTAAAAAGACCACAAGTGAACGATTTGCATATGAAAAGGAAGCATGATATGTGCCATTTAAAACTGCTGTGAGATTAGTTTCGGCTGAATCAGGCTGTGAAAGAGCCTGAAATGAACTTATTTCTCATCATGGCACTGCTGTGCAGGTTTAAAATATAATTTATTTTACTGATCTAAACAAGATACACAGCAGACACACACACTGTAATAATCTTGTGTGTGCCTATCTGTCAGTGTATTCAAACTTGAGCCGTGACAAAAGTAAATGTTTGCTGTTGGAACACTTCGGACGTGAAACTGACACATTCAGATGCTGTTAGATTAGGAGAAAAGGGCGCATCTCTGCATGGATGCTCTTGCATTCTTGCCCTGAGCACTGCCCATTCAGAGGGATTCGGGCAAATTCACACTGTTCCTCTGTGGCCCAGCGAGTGGCGCTGTGCTCTCAGCAGAGTCTGGCTAAAAGGAGGTCAGCTCTGAAGAGTAGAGCTAGCTCACTGCATGTTTCCTGATGGCTTCTGGACTCCCTCACACACCCATACACCCACCCACACACACACACACCACAGCATGTTTCCATATGAATTTTCATTCTTCATCTCCCTGTTTTTTTTAAAATAAGCGTTGGTTTCTCTTTACAGATTTGATTTAGTCCGTTTCCTTCACGCTTCAAGCTTTGACGTCACATATCGCCCTCCAACAGGAAGATTACCTTAAAATTCACCTTTTTTCTGCACCCACTCTTCTAAAAAACGTTTTCTCTTTTAGCCTTTATGTCACATCTCAGTCTCTGTTATCACTCTTCCTCACACCCCCTCAGGCTCCTCTTTTTATTTTCTTCCGATAGATACATTTACCATTTAAAATGTACCCAACACCTCACTTGACCTTGCCTACAGTACCTTCACTGCATGCTGTCAATAATATAACTCCCCCTCTTCCTCTGCAGTAATAAAAAAAACAAAAAAAAACCCCCACATTTCCTACCACTAATGAGGCTCTTTACCGTTTGTGGTGTGGAAGCTTTTTAGAGCAATTTTTAATAAAATAATCTGACCAATTATATGGCCTGCTTAGTATTTCATTTGTCTGTTACTTAGCACTAATTAGCAGATTTGTGGGTCTACACTCTGCACTGGTAAAGATTATAATGTGTGGGTGGCTGTGGCTCAACCCACTCAGTTTGAGTCCGAAGGTCGGTGGTTTGATCCCTGGTACTCCGGTCTGTTTGTCAAAGTATCCTTGGGCAAGATAACAAACACAGATGCCCCTGATGAATGCCAGACAGGGTGCTTAGGTGTGTGTGAGGCTTGTAGGGCTTTGAGTGCTCAGAGTAGAAAATCAAGTAATGCGCCGATTATCATTTATAGCTGCAACCTACCAAGATAGCAACTGTTAGCTGACAATTTAGCACTCTAATATGGCCACTCCAAAACCACCAAAAAAGGGGAGCTCAAACACCACTGGATGGAGTCATGGTGTCCATATTTTATTTGCAGTTGATGGTGCCTGATCAAGGTTTAGGTGGTGAAGCAACCAGTCCAAGCTGTGTCTCAGATCTCGTTCTTCCGTCCTACAATGGCTGCTTGTAGTGCATAAGTGGGATGACATGGCTCACAGGAAATGAATAACATAAAATAGAGTGTGATATGTTGCCCACTAACTGCCCTCAACTTCACCATCTTTGCAGTGATGCGCACCTGACAATTAGCAAGATATAGCTTAATTTTAAATTGGACACAACATTTACTTTAAGGTAATTAGTTGCTAGGTAAATTTTTTAAAATCCGACTTTAAAATAGTAAGTTCTTGTTTTTTAAACAAACATCCAGGAAGACAAATGGGCCATATTACAATATTACAGTAATCTCTGATAGATACTAAATTTATGGAGTTTAATATAATTCAGCACTCTGCATTTCATGTTTTCATTCTGTTGCCGGCCTTCACAGCTTCATCTACAGCATGTTAGTCTGGCCCTTTTGGGAGGGTGGTGGGTGGGTGGGGGTGCTGGCTACTCTACAATATGAGAGGTATTAGCAACACACAGGCCATATATTCAGTGAAAAGGATGAAAAGATTCATTAGATTTTTAATTTACAATTTTGAAATATTTTTTTTTACAGAAAATAGCGGGGTATTTGTTAATTAAGACTTCTATTCTCTGTTGGTGTAGTTTCATTTCACTCTGAAAATTCAGGCAGGACAGTGGTGACACTGGAGAGATATGGAAGGTTTCTATTTTTTGACTGAATAGATGATGTTTAGATGAAGACAGCTGACTTCCAGCACATTTATTATCTGTGTGAAGAAGGCCTGCAGACAGCACAGATACACACACAGATCCACTGTTGATGCCAAGGTTTCATTAATTTGGACTCAGCTAAAAGACATACTTCTAAGACAGGCCTGGGCATTGTATCTTAATTAAATCAATTTCATAAATAGATTTATGCGTGAGAGTGTGCATGAAGGCACAGTAAAACCTCATACGTGTGTAATCTGGAGTGCTACACAGTGCTGGCATTTGTGCCTCTTCTTTTTCAGTCTTTGGTTCATGGATTATCTTCTCTGTTTGCAAATTTGTGTGGATTTTGGAGATTGAATACATTATATTCAGTTGAATGCAGCACAGGTAAATATTGCAGGTGCATCCGTTGCTTGATGCTCGCAGTAAATCTCTCACGGTGCCGCCTTTTATGGCGAGGCAGTTTCGTTATGCACCGTTGTGCTTGGCGTGGCGGTTTAGAATTTATGACACACGATATGATTGGGTGAGAAGAAAATAACTTGTTGCCTTCCTCTTTATACTACACACCACCTGGCCAAAAAGGAATAACGCCAGCCTGGATATGCTTATATTGTCTTTTTATGAAGTACTGACTACTGCATGAACAAAGAGGAAACCCCCCATTTTTTAAATCGGTTTTTCCCCCCCAACTGTGAAGATGATGTATGTTTCCAAAAAAGGAATTAAATCTGTAGAAGAGACCAGAGTGTTGCCTCTGCTGATGTTTTCCCCAGAGACAACCTGTCCGTTGTTTAACGCTACCAATCGATACCTGACAGCGCACAATTATATCCTCTAGGAGGAATAGGCTGGCCAGCATCAAGAATCTGTTAAATGTTGCTGCACTGCTGTTTAAAGGCACCAACCAAGCACAGAGTTTATCTGCAGTTTTTAAAATATGTACATACAGTATCTGAAGCGCAGAGATCTTGTCTTTAAGCACTTCCTGGGCTTTGTTGAAGTCAGACAGCATGTTCTGCGTCTCTCTGCTGTGGACGATGCTCAGCTCGGTTAGCTCCCGCTCGTGCCTCTTCGTCAGCTCCTGCTCGTGAGCCCTGAGGAAAGTGAACAACAGTCAGCCGATAATCTGAGAGAGGAGTGAAAATCTTGTTATGCAATGTCAGAGTCATTAAAACGCTGCAATCACGCCAAACGTGAAGTGAAGTTTTCACACGACCCACATACGAAGTCGATGCAATGAGATGAACTGGAAGGAATTTTCACCGGGGTGACACGCGTAGGGGCAAATCTGCATTTGTGCAATTAAACTATTTCGACATGGGTGAAAATGTTGCTTCACGCTCTTTCGTGAAAAGCCATCAGCTGCGATTCTCCTGAAGCCACAATCAGAAATGGAGGACTAACTTATTGACGCCATTTAAGCACAGCTGGAGCTGTGTCATAGGACTCCTTCTGAAATTATTTTACTATAACTTGATTCCAGAGCCAGGCACGTTTGGATATCTTTTCTTCCCAATAATAAATTAAACAAAGAGCCTATCCCAGCTGTCATAGGGCGCGAGGCAAAAGCCTGTGCAGGTCGCCAGCCTGTCACAGGGCTAACACAGAGAGACAGACAACCATTTACACTTACATTCACGCCTCTGGACAGCACTATAGATGCAGCTTCTTACCAACGCTGTAGTGAAAGAAAATGCTGAATTGAATCCATTATTTCAGCCCCATCCAACCCGATCCAGCTTTTTTGACTCAGGATGGGAACCACGCCCGACCCAAAGATCAGATTGGTGCACCCCTACATTACCTCAGAATTGTTACCAAGTAAAAATAATGACAATGAACAACAAATGTACACAAGGACAAACAGCGTTATATCCCACTGCTCATTTCTAATTTAAAAAAACAAGTTATCGCCCATGTGTCACATCACATTGTGTTTCATTAAGATGTTTGATCACAGTTTAAACTCTGGGATAGAGTGCTGTGTGCTCTGACTCGGGAGTAACAGATTTATTTTTACTCTTTAAATGGGCGAGGCTGCACTTTAAGACTTAATCAGGTCCTGCAGACTCTCTCTCTCTCTCTGTTTGTTTCTCTCGAGGGGGGGAGCAAAACATAATGGATTGCTCCATGGTGCAAATGTTAGTGAGATAAGAAAATCCAGAGACGGATGCATGGAATGACTTCCTAGAACATAATGTCATGACAAGCATACAGTTAATGCAGAAGCAAATCAACATAAAACCAAACATAAATACAGCATGACACACAGCACGCACTAAATTTGACACGTATGCATACTTAATATATAAATACTGCAAAACATCTGCACTGAAGATGTTTGATAAATATTTTATCTTATTGAATATGTTCATTTTGTGCATGCAGAAGGTTTTGCACTGATGGAAAGCAAACCTGGAGGAGGAGCAGGACGTTGGAAAGTGGGAATAAAAGATGATAATGAAATGAGGAGGAGAAAAAAAAAATGAGCCGATGAAAGCGGGGAGGATGATGGAGGGGGAAACATGGATGCCTGTCTGCCTCTCATTCTGACTGGGCCAGCTCTCCCTGAGGGGCGCACGTCTTATCTCGCTCTCCGCTTCCTCTTTATTTATTTATCAGCCTATTTTTATCCCTGCGACCAGGATTCAGACGGGGCGTTACGTAACATGAGAAGAAATGTGCTGCGCATGGGTCTGACAGCACAGAACGATGACGTGTATACAATAAAGGCAGGCAGCACACAAATGATCAGATAATAATAATGCACCACGGGAACCGATGTGCACTTAAAAATACAGCGTGATGGATGCTAATGAGTAGCCGGACCACATTCATACCATGCCGCAGGGACAACATGATTATAGACTACATTTTGCATTACCCAAAATAACCTTCATGTCTTTTAATCAATGAGCTCCTGACACTGGTTGAGAGACAGAGGCAGACCAAAGAGACGGATTTTCTTTGTTCGGACTTCTCTTTCCCCGCTTTCATCTTCTGGTGTGTTTTCATCACTCGGACGCAGACAGAGAGGGATTGCAGAAACTATCGTCATCCAAATATAATCAGAGAATTCAAATTCAGGAACGTGTGCTGATGACAGGCCCACTGCAGGCGTTTGTGTTCTAGGCGAAGGCGAGTGCATGCCAAAGCTATCCTGAAATGTCACTGACAGCGTGGTGCTAATGTATTTTAAAGGAATAGTGCGACATTTTGGGAAAAGCAGCTTTCTGCTTTAAACGCCACGTTCAGCATCATCTCAGACGGGGGGTTTTGCATGAATTAAACAAATAAGACGCAACATTTCCAGTTTTTTCCCCAAGAAACAAACTGTTTGATGTTGCCGCTCAGAGATAAAAGTGTAATTTAGTATTTTGGAAAATATGCCTATTTACTGTTATATTAATATTAGGGAAGCCCGTTTTTTATATATGGTGATCAGTTCAGATTAGTTTAACTTAACCTAAAGCAAAGACAAATAGCTAGCCTGGCTTTTCCCAAAGTTTTAAAACACATCTTCCAGCACAGCTAAAGCTGGTCGACTAAAACTGGTAGCACCATCAAATCAAACCAGAACTGACCAAAGTGTTGTAGATATTATGCAACGTGCAAAATACAAAGATTTGCACCAAAAAAACAAAACAAAAACCACACAACAGAAAAGGTCGCATAAGTAGGTGGCATGGTGGGTTTTTTCTCTGTTTGCGTTCACTCAGTGAAACTGTGAAAAGTGCACAGACACTCTCACCTTCAGAGTAAAAGTGCCACGTTTTGCAGGCTTTTTCTTTGAAGGTGAACTCTCTCCATGTCCGGCTTGTGTTGCACGTTTTTTTACGTTTTACTGCATCCTCCATGCAAATCACTGGCTACCGTGGCAATCTGCTAGTGATCAAAGCAATCACATGGAGGTTTCTAGTGAATTGCCCTGTTTTTGTTCACTAAGCAACATCCACTGAGGCCGGAGGTATGCTATATGTGAGCGTGTGAGTGAATGTGCCCTATAGTATAAAGTGCTTTGAGTGGTAATTAAGACTAGAAAACCTCTATACAAGTAAGTGCAAACCCACGTATCGGGAAAAAGCTTGTAACATTGATCAAAATTGAGAGCACAGGCCAGCTTTGCTTTCATACTCCACTCTCTTTCGCAGAGCGTACTTTAACCAAAAACCTAAATACCTTATTTTTAACGTCAAACTCAAAATCAACTCAACAGAAAACTCTAAATGGTATCTGAACCAAACTCCACAACTGCTCACCGCCAACAACGGATGCAAAAAGGAGGAAAAATAAAAGCACTCAACAACCATTGCTCTGAAGTACTGAGGAAAAATATTCAGCATCTTTACTGTAACCTAGCAACCAAACTGCACTGACTACACCAAGAGTTTAACGGGTCATACTTCTGTCACAGACAGAAACATGATATGACATTAAAAAAAACTTGTTGTAGTCATAAATGTAAAATATACATGATTGCACATGAATGCAACAAACAGTAACTTACTGGTGGTAAAAAAAAAAAAAAACCCTCAAAGTTTAGTTGACACTTTAGAGTGGAGGAGGAAACCAATTTGCTGTGAACACTTTGAGAAAACGTGTTCTTGCTGCCTGTGAAGTCAAGTCTGACCCCAGGTTTCCATTCCGCTGTTACACTGTGAGCACCGAGTCGTACCGGATCTGCTGATTGGCTTCACTGCGGATCTTGAGCACCTCCTTGCCCTTCAGCTCCAGCTCTTTAGTCAGGGTGCTGATGTTCTCGTTGAGAGTGTGGATTTGGTGGTCCAGCTGAGCGATGTGGTTCTTCCTCCTCGTCACCTCTTCCTGCAGCTCGGAAATCCGGCCCAACAGCTCGCGCTCCTATGAAAAGTGAAGAAATAAAAATCAGTATTGAAGGCGTGAGGTGTTGGCTGTAAGTCCAATAATGGTTTGATCAGCTGCGAGGACGGTTCGACAGGTCCGAGCAGACTTCAAAGGTTATTTAAATGGAAAAATATTTTAGCAACTAAACCTCAAAACAGTCTTTGAAAGTATACTGTACAACATCCAACTCAGGGCCGTGGAGAGGCTGGAGCCCATCCCAGCTTTCTTAGGGCGAGAGGCTTCTGCACAGCACTTTATTTAAAATGCTATATTTATATAAATGTGGGTTGATTCAACTGTCAAAAGCCTTCATAATTTCACATCCTTAAGAAGCTTACAGAGTTGACTTAAAGGTTTTATCAGAAACTAAGTTGTGACATATAAGTCACTTGTATTTCCTGTATTTTCGCAAATAGTAAACAGAGACTTTATTTATCTCAAAAGCCGGAAACAGGCTGCATTTAAAGCAGGTTTCTACTCGAGGCAGGTTTATTTCTAATTCCCTCTGATCAGTGGTTGTGTATAAAGACCTAAAGACCTATTATGCCTTTCCTTATTTATTACTGCGACTCATGTAAAGTTACTCTAGGAGAGTTCAGGAATAAGCATACAGAGTTGGAAAGGAAAATAAAAATGAACTATGAACACACCAGCCACCCCCTGCACTTGTACTGTCACAACTTTTAATAATCCAACATTAAAGTACACAAAAAAAAAAACATGTAAATATGATGGAAAAATAGAAGAACGCATTATATTGTAATTGAAAGCCATGAACTTTATTACTGCAAAGACAAACTACTTTAGTACACTTGGAAACCAGCTTAAGACTTCCTGCAGGTGCTTTGAACTCAAGTTTCCCCACAACGGATGGATCAGCATGTTTGATTTGGCACAGAATTTCCACCGCATGCCCTTCCTGATGCAAGCCTCCCATTTATTCAGGCTTGAGATGAAACTTGACGCTTCTTAATTGTTTCTAGACACGGACGCCCTTCTGCTCAACACTGCTTTGCAAAGGCTGGATGGGACCGTTCCTTTTCCGTTAGCCTGCATATGCCGGCCAGCCTTCTTTTGCTCATGCTGACCACAGAGATTTTACAGTCTGTGTCACTACAGCCGGTGCACAGTCACAACGAGCCGACTTGGTGTATCATTCTGATTTTGTCGCTTGTCGTATTATTTGCATTTTGAAGATCTACAGTTCTTTGGGGCCATAAACTGTTGCTGACTGATGAAAGCAACCTCATAAAAGTCTGTAGAACTATTCTTCAAAAAAAACACGTAATTTAACTGATGAGTATGAAAAAGACAAGACTTCAGTCCTTACAGGAGAGGCCTGATTCATCTCAGCTCTGGAAATGCAACAGTGCTGTAAACTACTGAATGACTTCATGTAAACATGACCAACAACTCAGATTACTCACGACCACCTGCTGAGCTGCTCTTTTCTTCTGAGCTCCACAGTGACACAAGAAGCAGCTCGTTTCTGCCGCGTTTTGAAAGTGAGAAAATGAGCAAGTGATTTTCTCAGCGGGGGGTGCAGTGAACGATGCGTAGGTTCAACCAAACAGTCAGAAAAAAAACGAACGAGTCCGTTATAGAACATCACAAACACAAGTGACGCACAGCTTCCAGGACTTTGAGAAACACACCACTTCTGTTGTTTGCTAATAGGGAGCAAAAATGACTTATTGCTGAGAGTGGATGAATCGAGGGGCTGCATCAAGGTGTGGTATGAGGCGGAACTGTGAATCATGCAAAGCTACTCTAGCAAAGTCAAAGAATAAACCACCCAAACATTTTTCACAAGGTCAGTTTACCTGTCCGCATTTCCTGTGAAACTGTGGACCATCTTCATCAATCTCAACGTTCTGTGTCTATTTACCTGTTTTAATGAGGCTTTCAAGGTAGGATGAGCGTAGAAGAAAAACTGTGCAGTTGCCTTACGGGAAACCAAATGAGCATATTTGGGGCTTCAAGAATATTTTGACATTGTTCTGTTATGCTTTTCCTAATTTTCCTTATTTAATGTCACATATGTACTGTTACTTTATCTTATCATGAATCTACGGACAATATTCCGACAAAGATAAAGCAAAAATAAGGTTTTTGGAGTGTTTTATGTATGAAATAGAAACAGTGAAACATCCCACTGGCAGTATATTCACACCATTAGTTATGACACACAGTCGAACTTTGGAGCCTCCTACTTCTATCAGCGGTTCTTGACCTGCTTCTACAGCTTGACTGGTGAGGCTAAACAGATTGCACATAATTAGCCTCAACTAGCCTAATTACATCGTAGACTGATCTTTATTACCTTTGGTGTTTATGATTATTCCAGCATTCTGGGTTCAGTCAGAGGCCTTATTCTGTTTTCTGTTTAGTATTTCTGGTATCGCCTTGTGTATTGTTTAAGTCGTCATCTTTGTGTTTTATTGTGACAGTCATTTTTTCATGTCCTGAATTTACTTTTACTTCCTTTGTCTCGTTGTCCTTGATCGGTTTCAGCTGTTCCTTGTTTCCCAGGTGTTTCCACTCTCCCTGATTAGCCTCAGTTTGCCCTTTTGTTGTCTGAGCGTCTGTCTGCCTGACTTTGAGTGTATCTTCTGATTTAGATTTCTCATTGTGTTCATCTCCTTGGATTTTGTTCTTTCTTAATGCACTAAAAAAATGTTGGTTTTAGTTTATTCATCTGTTTGTGAGTTCTAAGTTTGGGTCCTTTTACCATACCCCAAGACAGGGAGTTACATATGGACCTATCACATTGAACTGTCTCAATGCACTCAAAGTCCAAAAACTTATGTAAATAGAATATCTTTAACCGATTTAAAAAATCCTACCAAAATGTTATTTTTTTATTTCTTTATTTTATTTTATTTTTGTCATTTTGACGTTGACCGATGAGTTTAGGGGAGACTGAAACAATGAAAGTAAAGACATCTGAAATCTTTCCACATGGACTGAAGTAACAGCATTACTGGTTCACATCTGATGACTCAAAACCCTTTTTTAAATATCGGAACCTAGAAGTCGTTGACATTAACGGACAATACTGTGAAATTCACGGGCACTGACACGGGCCTCGCGAGCCAAACTGATCATTTAAATTAGAGATGTAAATGAAGAGGCTCGATGTGATCTGAAGACTTCCAGCTGAGTGCCATTTAACGCCATCAGAATTAGATTAAACATTGTCAAGTTTTTGTCTACTAATGAGTCTTCTCCCTCTGAAATATCATTTAACACGGCACTATAACAATTTGTGCCAAGGACCGTGTTCATATATCCAAAAGCCATAATCTTGTATAATAGTGTCATATTCACAAACTGCTGTCTCTATCTGGGTCTCCATCTGCATCTTCACTTAATGTAATTGGCTGATTTTGATGTCCACAAACCTTTAGCACAATCAAGCACAGTGGGGACGGGACAGATGAGTCTTTAACGACTAATTTACTCATTTTACTCTTCATCTCGTCCAAATCTTGGCTGCTGTTGTGCGGCAGGAGACAAAGAAAAACTGTGGCGCTGGTGGCAGGATAAAAGGAAGTAATTGGAAGAGTGTTTATAGAATGATATGGTACATTTGAATTTAAATAGACTTTTTCACTTATAGCAGATATACTTTGATTTCACAAATGAGGCAGAGAAGCTAAAACTGCCAGCGATTGGCTCGTTGGGGACACAGATTTATTTATTTTCTCATCTTGTCTGTGTTGGGCTATCATCTCTCTTTATCTGTCTCCTTATCTGCCGTCTCTCTCTTTTTAATCTCACCTCATTCTCCTTTCCAAACATCTCAGATAATATGTGAACGCTGCAGTTAAGGACAATGTGAACCTTTTTTCATTCCCTATTTTGCCCACTTCTTCTCTATTCTTGTTTTCTTTGAAGAATAAAGAATGTTCTCAATAAATAGATCAATAAAGACAGCAGCTAGCCAGAGCTCTACGGGGGATTATGGTGTGATTTCCTGAGGCACTTTGTTGTTTTAACGGGAAAAGAAGGGGTATTAGTTCGCCAGTTTAATCCGTATGAAATCCCATTAACTTTAACTACTGTCATGATTACATATTTTCATTCTCAGCAGAACAATTTTATGCCCCAGTGTCTAAGTAATCTGATTTGCTTTATTTCTTCAAATGTGCTTTTTGTTGGTCAGTTTTGAGTTGAGAATAAAGCCAAAGAAAAATGAGATAAAAGAAAATGACAGCTCTTTGAAGATGCTTTAAATATAATAATGAAAAAAAAAAACAACCCGCCCATGACAGCTAAAAACATCATCATGAATAGAACAATAAAATCAAAACGGACCAGAATAGATATTAAAAGCCAAGAGATACTGATGATGGGGTAATTGTTCAGATAACTCTGTTAGATCAAACACGATAAATAGACAAAGACAGATGACAGTGTGCACACAAAGACCTGCACACACCTCTGCACGCCATCAGCGTCTCCCTCCCCCATCTGTTAAGTAATTGGAGGTATAAAAGCATTATTTAACACAGCGTGACGACTGTCTGCTGCTGAGCTCTTCTGCTCTAATGACTCAACTCGGGAAGTTTCAGTTTATGCGCCATTAACGCTTCGGCAGAGTAAACAAAGAATTATGGTAAACACAGACTCCCATCAACACTGAATTTAAATGTAAAAAATGTTTAAGGGCGCAATTTTAACATTAATAAACCAACAGAAGAAAAATAACCAAAACTTTCCCCACATGTCAGGGCAGCAGCAGCAAGCGGCAACCTCCACGAATGCGTACCAAAAACTGCAGTTCCTCTAGCGGCCACTTGAGGCTGGCTCCAAAAAGAAGACAATCCTCATAGAATGCCATGAAGCATCCTTACAGCCTGGCCTCTATTGATAACTCATGACAACTCTGAGCAGGGCTTTAATAATTCATATATGCGAATAGTGGAGCTAGGGGCAGGGTTTCTTTGATCAGCAGTTGTCCTGATGCAGGCAGCTGTCAGGCCTCAGTCACACAGGCATAGAGACCGGGTGGTGAGGGGAAAAGAATTTGTATTCCCCATTGAAAGGAGGCCTTGAGATGCATCAGTGACCCCCTAGTAAGCAAACGTGTGTTAGTTGGTGAGTGGTTGCAAACTGATTTCACCTGGCAACAGCCAGCAACCTCCACCAACTGTATGCCAAACCAGTCGGGCATTATACATTTTTCCAATATACATTTTCAGTGGTGACCCTGACCCCTGTGGGGCTGGTTGACTGAGGATTCTGAGTAAGTCAGCGTCTCTCTCATTTCTACAAAAATCATCTTTTTGCCTCGGTGAGGAAAGTTGTTTGCCATTTAGGATGACACATAACGCTCTCCAAATGTTCCAATATCAAATCCTTCGCTGCCCCAAATCATCAGTTCTCTCTGCACCACAAAGAAGACTAAATTGTCCAGAACGCAACATCACGTTGCATAATGTATATACATCATATCACCAGCAATAGCAACAAAAACAGTAGGGAGATGACTTGCAGACCGCAGGTATGCATTCGACGTAGAAAAAAAATCAAGAAAAATGGGCCGAGAAATTTGTATCCCCCCCCCCCATGGATCCAACCCTTTGAGTTTAATATGTAACCCAAAATTCAATGAACCTCATCCACTGCGAGGGCCTCGGGAAAAGGAAATATTGAGCAGCTAAGTGCATCACTTTGTGAGCTGCAAATCAAGTTCTTCAGCTGAGCGTTTAACTTAGATGTCTTTATGGATCCTAGCGGGGACAACAACAAAAAAAAAATAAAATCTTTAAATGCAGTAAAATGGTAAATCACCGCTGTTTGGCTATAGCTGAAATATCGTTCACCGCCTCTGACAACAAGGGCGCGAATGTTCAGCAGATAAAGGGATTACATTTACCTGCTCATCCCAGTATTAGGATATGCTTGTTTTTAATCAAGATCATAACAGCTTCATTGCAGACTGCGTGACGTGCGGAGACAATGAGCGGACAGGCTTTCGTGTTCTGAGCCGGATGAGCCTCTCTCATTGAACGTATCCTCTCAGTAGTAGTGTAGAGTTACTGCACTGCGATTATGTGAAATTGGCACCTTCAATCTTTTTTTTCTTTTGAACTCTTTTTACTGCTCAGTACAATTTACTGCTACATTGCTACTGCTATATTGGAAAAATAATCCACTAAAAATTATCATCAGGACACTGACACCTTTAAATAAAAGGTGAATGCAGCTTCTGGGTCATTAAGGTGAAGCCAGCAGAGGTGTATTTTTTCTCATGGCCAGCAGGGGGTGACTGCTCATGTCTCATAAACAATAGGCTGTTTAGAAGTCTATGAGAACCCGGCCTTTGTCTCCTTTGACCCATGACCCCAGGAAACACGTTCCTGATGGGTGTGTGGTTTCAGTTGCTACTTCTGAGTCTTTTTTTAATAGAATATGATGACAATTTTGTAAATTATGGTGTACATAAAGTCAGAAAGTAGGATAAAGCTGGGTTTGCTTTACCTTGTGGCTGACTGGTTGCTGTATGAGCAACCAACTGGCTTCTTAGTCAGATCCACCCCCCCCCCCCACCCCTTGCTTGTGATTCAAATTACCATAGGACTCACTGTTTGACTGGCAGGTAGTTGAGACTTAACGCTTTGCTATTAGCTTTTATTGTCCTCCTATTGCCTTGGTGACTAAAGATAAGAGGGACTGAAGGTGGTGGTGTGTGTGTGGTGTGTGTTAAAGACAACCAGCTGCGTGTCTCTGCTAGAACATCTGTATCACAAGGTGATGAGAAGGAAACTCACTGTGCTGGGGGTAATTAGAAAGATTTACAAGTGGTGCTCAGAGGGCTGCCTGCCGGGTGGTGTGTGTTTGTGTGTTTGAGCCTGCAGCAGGTGTTGTATGAGGCATGCTGGCAGCATCATTTAATATCGTCTCCATCCCACTGAATTTCTTTGATTTCAGCCAGAGACGCAAGAGGAAAAATTAAAAACAAAACCACGGAAAATTGAGGTTCTTTTGAGGACTGTGTGACATTAGAAAAACTAGATTAGAATGGGCTGCATACAGAAGACCATCGTGGCAGTTGCATAATGAAGTCCCATTCTGACGCCTTTTGGATATGAGAGTGGACTGCAAAGTTATCAGCTGATGCTAATAATTTTGGCTTGCAAGAATCAGAGTGACGCAGGCGCTAGCAGAGTGTGTCTGTGTGATGCAGATCAGTGCTAAGTTACAGACTAACATATTAACAGCATCAATTAAAAATGCCCCCAAAAGGTCCCAACGCCACAAACAGAGAGGCCTAGCTGACCATTAGCAGCTGCCTGTGTTGCACAGCTGTCAATCAAATCACCTGTAACTTTAAGCAAACCGAAATCCAAACAGGTGAGTTTTTACCATCATTTTAATGCTGCGTCACTGCAGAAGCTCAGAGATACAAACAATATACAGAATGAGACTTTCTGGAAAGAAGTGGAAAAAAAATAAACTTTTTACCATTTTCCAAAAAGAATTTATTTGCTTCCAGTTTTGACCTTTTCTCCTCAGATGCGACACCTGTCATTCAGGCGAATACTGTGGCGAGCACCCTCAGCGCTGCTGGGAGTGGCACAGAGCTGTGGCGATGTCACTGATTGTGTGCAAAGAGACCAATGCAGCGAGCGTAAATGATGTTTCAGTTCTACCAGAAGCCACTCGGTGTGGACATAAACACTTTCTTGGGCTGTAAGCGATTTTCTATTAATTCTATAAAATTCTATTAATTTCTATTAAATCTTTACTCTGTAAAAAAAAAACAAAATAAAATATTCTGAAAAAAAAAAAGCTTCCACAAATCAAGGTGGCATCTTTAAATTGCTCTCCTTTTCCAACAGGTAAACATGGAGCCAGTGCATGGTCAATATTTCCTCTTAAAATTCTCCTTTTTTTTCAGCACTTATGACTTTTCGATCTAGCTTGTCCTCAATTATTCTTTTGTTCCTCAAGTAATCGATTAAATGACTAATCACTTCAGCATAACCTCGGGCTAATTTCAAAACTTGATGACATAAAGAAGAATCCATAAAAATATCTGCGGCTTTGATCCAAATGAACTGGCTCACTGGTGCACAAAGCTCAGGCTCGGTGTGTGTGACTGGAGATATGTGTTATACTATGGACCCACACAATATACGCTCAAGAGTTTCTGGAAGATTCATACTTCACTAGACACTCATTCATCATGTAGGGTCGTTGCCCTGCAGCGGTGTAGTGGCATGGAAATAGTGGTAATGAAAATCAATCTGAATGTGGCTGGAAACGCTCGCGTGATAAGCTGGCCTGTATTCAGTGAGTCTCAGTACCTGCGTCCGGTTGTGCTCGATGGTTTTCTCCAGCTCAGCCTTGGCAGCGGCCGACTCCTGTTGCTGAGTTTGTCTCAGGTGCTCGATGGCTGACGCGTGGATGTGGTTCAGCTCTGATCGCAGAGACGCTGATGGAAAAATGCAGTCGAATACAGGCGTGTCAGGACGTCATGTTTCATTTGCACAGAGCATTATGCACACGATGAGACAAAGCTAGTCTGCATATTTAAGATTCAGTGTTACCGGGCAAGCAAGGCTTACTCAGAAAATATTTTATTTTCTGTTTGCAAAAAGAGCTCACTACATCCAAAGGCATTCTTATTACATGACTTTTTTTCCCCCCTTCTTTTACTTTGCACACAAAGAAGACTGCCTCTGCCGCCTTTACTCGAGTGGCCTTTAATCCTCACTCCAATGAACACCTTTTATTGCAAACAGTCTAATGGTTTAGAGAAGCGCGGTGAGGGAACACACTGCTATTAGCTTTGAAAGGAAAAAAGGAACACAGCCGTGAACCGCACACGATTTCTCTCTGCAGTTTAAAAACATTCAGAAAATGTATACGCAGAAAAAAAAAAAAAGGACATACAAATACACACATGTATGGGGATAACATAGAAAAAAGGAAAGAGAGATAAAGAGGAAAAGGTAATAAAAGGATGCCGAGATTTGAGGAGTGAGAGATCGATGGAAGCAGCTTGCCAGTGTCAGGACCGTGACACAGAGGTTAATGGAAGACCATTTATCACTGCACAGCACTGGTTTGTTGGCAAAACTGGGCAAGCTTGAGATTTCACTTCACTTCTTTTTTTTTGACTCGATAGGTTTCCTGTCAAATAACAGCACGGACACAAGACAGAAGTAATAATGCAGTGTGTGATGAAAGGATGCAAATAACATCCATATGTCTCGGATTCTGCACTGTTCTGAAACGATAGCTCTTGTTTACAGAAATGGCTGTTCTAAACGTGCTTTCTGTTGCAAGAACCATAACCATCCTGTATGAGGACGCGCTGGGCCACAGCGGGAAGAAAGGACTGTCTTAACAGCAGGAGACCAGATCCAGGAGGAGCGGCGATCTGGCACGACTGGAGGGGGAGTCGAGGGGAAAGAAATGAGGGAAAAGACGAGCAAACAGAGACAAAACGCAACAGTAATCACACATCATTGCACTACATGAGGACTTCATAGAAAATTCTACTGCTGTCACTGATCACGGCTTATGATGCAATAATGTGATGAAACATGAGATTCCCGAAAATATCTCAAATTATCAGAATGACTATTCAAACAGTATAAATACCACAGATCTCTGCCTAGTTCAGTACATGCATCCACAACCATGGGGAAGACCGCTGACTTCACACATGTCCACATGACAATCATTGACCCTCCACAAGGAGGGTAAGCCACAGAAGGTCATTGCTGAAATTGCTGAACGTGCTGGCTGTTCCCAGAGTGCTGTATCGAAGGATACTAATGCAAAGTGGACTGACGGTGAAAAGTGCGCTAGGAACAGGTGCACAAGCGTCAGGGATGACAGCAGCCTCGAGAGGATTATCAAGGAAAGCTGAACAACTTGGGGGAGCTTCACAAGGTGCGGACTGAAGCTGACGTCAGTGCATCAAGAGCAACACACACAAACACACACACGCTCACAGGCATCTTCAGGAAAGGAGCTACAACTGTAGCAATATCAAGGCAATCCTGACCCAGAGACAACATCAGAAGCATCTTACCTGGGCAAAGGGGGAAAAGAACTGGACAGTTGCTCAGTGGTCTAAAGTTCTCTTTAGATGAAAGTAAATTGTACGTTTCATTCAGAGATCAAGGTCCTAGAGCGTGGAGGAAAGGTGGAGAGGCACAGAATCCAAGGTGTTTGAAGTCCTGTGTGAAGTTTCTGTAGTCGGTCATGTTTTGGGACACTGTGTGATCTGTTGGTGGTGACACTGCCAGGAGATTTTAGAGCATCAAGTGTTCTGAAATCTCCTGGTCAGTGTCCACCAGGAGATTTCAGAGCACTGCGTGCTTCTATCCGCTCATGAGCTTTATGGAAATGCTTTTCCAGCAGGACTTGCTGTAGAACCTGCTCGCAGTACTGACTGCACTCGGTCAGCCAATTCACCTGACCTGAATCCTGCAGAATATTTATGGGGTGTTGTCGAGAGGAAGATGAGACAGACGCGACCCAAAAATACAGATGAGCTGAAGGCCACAATCAAAGCAGCCGGGGCTTCAGCGACCCCTCAGCAGTGCCACAGAGTGATCGCCTCCGTACCGCTGAGTGCATAACTGAACACGAGTTTCAGAAGGTGGAGATTTCTGTATTGTAAATGTTTTTTTTTATCACTCTTGTGAAATAGTCAAGATTAGCTGCTGGATTTCAGATTTTCATGACCTTTAAGGCGTAATGATTCCAATCAAAACAATAGCTTGAAATATTTGACTTTATGTGTAATACAAATAACTACTATATTAACCAAAATAACTGTGGCAGCCCTAATGTGCACAGACTACAACAAGACATTACTCCACAGATTTTCCCTTCAAATACTTCACTTCCAATATTTCTCCTGAAATGGACTTTCCTCTGAAATACATGGATCTGGCTCAGCACCTGCTCCATTTTTTTGATGCTTAAATCTCTGTATTTCTTCCATCTGGCTTCTTCTGAAATAGCCATCAGGAATTCATATTTGCAGTTGTGCAAAGCCTCCTATATTCGGACACAAAACAGCTGCCACAGGGGACGTTGGAGGGCTTCATAAATGACTTCCACTTAAGGCTATTCGGTTTGGGACAAAAGTTAATGTGGCAGACCCTCCATGCAGAGGTGCAAACAGAGTGAGCGTGTGCAGGGAGAGGGTATCGTGTCTGGACTGGAGTCTGGCCAATAGTCTCTTATTCATATGTATTTTTGTGTCTATACTTGCAGTTTTTTCTGTTCTTTTTAGCACTAAAGTTTCTGTTTAAACTGTGAAATCAGTTCAGTCTTTGACAAAAAAAAAAAAAAAAACCCTGAATCACCCAAAAAGTCCTAAAAAGTCATGGGCGGGTTAATCTGTTTTTATGTGTGCACCCACACACAAACACAGAGCCACCAAACACACACGCTAAAGACTTTACCTAGCATGGCTTTGCCCTCATCCTCCAGTTCAAAGCGCAGTGTTTGCAGCTCCTGTTCTGACTGCTGCTTGAGCGTCTCGATGCTCTGGCGGTGAGCCTCTCTGAGAGACTGCAGCTCTGCATGGTGATGGTGGCGGAGACGCTCTTCCAGCTCCTGATGGAGAAATGAGATGGGGAGAAAAAAGGGGAACAGGGGAGCGTGAGAGAAGAATAATAAGGGGGGGGGGGCAGGAAAACAGGTAGAAAGAGGGAAACGGAGGAGTGGGAAGACCAGAGGGAGACAGAGCGACAGGCAAAATTTAAGATAATGAAGAGTGTAGGAGGAGATGATGGAGTGGGAGGGAAAGAGGCAAGAGGGATAAAAAAAAATGAAATGGAACAGTGAAGAAGAGAAAAACAGGGAAGCATTTCATTTAAAGTCCTCCATGAGCTGAAGGAGAAACTGACCACTGAAGCATCAAGAACTAAGAAACAGACCATTTCTGCTGCACGCTGCACAACTCAGGGTCACCTTCTACATCTGAGTGCATCACAGCGCACAGGCTATTTTCTGACATTTGAAGTGCCGGAAAAACTGAAATTATAAGTCACTCTCCAGTGGATTTCTGATATTAAAGAAGGTGGAGACTGTTTTCAACCTCATATTTCAAGTCTCATAAACACAATATTTCCTATAAAGGTTTTTTTTGTTCCATTTCAGATTGGCTGTCATTTGGTGCCTCAGTCAGCCTCACTGTGTGTGTATTAAAGCAACAGTTTCTATTTTGCAACGCTGAAGTTTAGCTCAATACATTTTCTCAGTTAAAGTGAGCAACAAACAACTAAAAGACCACGGAAAATTTTTCTTTCAAGTGGGCCAAATGTTAAAAAAATAAGGATTAGCATCAAACAAAACTGTATTTATGTATTTGTACTGATCCCACATTGATTCAAACACCTGGATCAGGTATTGTGACCGTGTTTCTCTGTTCTGTGTTTACTATGCCACGCATCTGCAGCACTGTTGCGGTGACTTGAAGGAGACCTATGGCCTCAGCGCCACAAGCTCAGGCACGGGTCAGCGAACATCTGGCAACAACTGGTTGGGAGCCCAAAAATGTGCTGGTTTCTTGAGTGGTTGCTGTCACTAGATGAAACTGGTTACAAAGTGTCTTCCATGCAAACTACAAGCAGCTGCAGCAATCTGCTAGCAGCTGAAGCAATTGCAAGGAGGTTTCAGGTGCAGCACTGAATACCTCTTTATAGCCACTTTCACCTTGGAACAGCCAGCAACCAAGGATTACTGATGGAGTACCAGGCCTGTGTCACTGGGGCTTTAGCAATCAGTTCCACAGCGACTGATAACCACGCTGCAACCAGTCAAGGAATACCCATTTTTTTCCCCGAGTAGCCGGTGGCTGCCAGATGGGCTGGTCTCTAGGCCCGTGTGATAAACACTTCTTCTCTTTCTTATCTGCTGATTACCAAGACTTGGGAGAACAGTTTGAGAAAAACAATAATGACATATTCTAACTGCCTTTGAGATAGAGTTAGGGTTAGGATTGGGGTCTTCACTGATGATGACTTACACGTCAGAGGATTAAGCTGATCTTGGCTTATACATTAAAGAAGAATTACAGTTTTTTTTTTAAAACTTACAGGCAGGATTACAGTTCAGTAATTTAATAATGGTATTGATCGGGGCGCTTTAATGGCAGATACACAAATCCTATGTGCCTGTGTCTCTGAGCTGACATCGTGTCCTGCTTGAATTAACGCTGCGCTTCATTTGGCAAAGATTAAAAACTCATTTCGACCGATAGCGAGAGAACAAACGTTTTTGGTGAGTTAGCATCGTGCATGCACAAAGAGGAAGGACCAGCCATAAAGAAATGAATTGGTGTTTAGGCCAATGCAGTGTGGACGGGTGCCAGTCGGGTAATCTCTTCGGCACACTTCCAGTTTCCTGCTTTTCTGGAAGGTTTCTGGCAAATATAAGAATCTGGAAGAAAGAGTCTCAACTATTTCATTACTAAAATAATAAACTGTAATTTCATGTATGATTTTTATTACAGTTACATGAATAAATCGCTTCTGTTCAGGTTGTTTTATTTCGCTTTTTGAGCTCGACTTTGGCTTCCTGACAAGAATTTTAACAAACAGTTTCAACGGAAAAACATATTTGACTATTAGCAAAAACAACTGACAGGCATACACAGCATTAGCATCATACATTAGCACTGTTTACTGGAGGGTTGCCACAAAACACACACACACACATATATACACATCGTAACATCAGTGAAGACCTACTAATGTTAGGCTGCTGGCAGCCGAGTGTTTACTCTGGCAGGAAAAGCTGTTTTTGAAGTGTGAGTATCCACATTTTGTGCCTTCCTAGCAGCGGGTTACAGGAAACATGCTTTTACTTCTTTGGGAAACAGTCAGTGCTGCTGTTGCTGTCGGGACGATGTCTGCGCGTCAAGCGGCCTTCAAGTGTTTCTGCAGTCTATCAGGAGCCCCATTTCTGACTGAACTCTTTTTAGTCCAGAAACAGTCCTCCAAAGTTATCACTAGGATTAATTTAATTAAAGTGAACAATATTACTTAAAGAGAACTCAAATTATAAAAAGGCCTTTGCTTTGATGCAGATTTAACACTCTTTTTTTTGTTGCTTTAGTAACACTTTTGGTCCCTCTGTGTATCCATATCTGCCCACCTACTGTGTGTGTGTGTGTGTGTGTGTGTGTGTGTTTGCCTGTCAGCTGGAAATATTCTCATTTCCATACTCCCATGTTTTAAAATCAGCACAGTGCAATAAAGTGCAATCGGATGAGCACGACACACAAACAAAATCTTCTTTTACACAAATTATTTAACTAAAATTATTAACATCTAAGCGCCGCATTCCTGGTCTGTACATCCAAAGTTTTCTTTCCTCGCCTCCTCGCCTCGTGTTTTAGTCCCTTCAATCTAAGATGTGAGGTGAAGAAGAGGCACAAGGAGAGAAGACGCGACAGCAGACATTTAACAACATCAGACGCCCTTTCTTCTTCTAGACCGACATTTTAAAGTGACGTCAGTTAAACGTGACCTCCTTGTGCTTCACTGTACTGCTGCACGTTCATGGTCATCCTCCCGCCATGGTTTGTGTATTCCAGCAGTGTCTCAAGTTTCCAAAATCAGCCCATTCTCACCCTCATGATGTCACACACTGACGCTTGTTAAGGACCCCGAGGCTTTTATACACTAACTCACTCACAGTAACTCATCAGTCCCATCAGTAACTCACTCACTCACTTTTACTCCGTCAGTGCAATTTTTTTTTTTTTTAATGTGCTGGTCCAAGTTGGTACAATATAGCTTCTTCTGAGATTGACAGTCACTTTCAAGGTTTATTTAAAGCTTGCACTGGTGTCTACGCAGATACCTCAAATTTGCATAAAGTAGCCAACACCGAAACTACTTCTTCTTCTTTCGGCTGCTAACTTCAGGGGTTATCACAGCAGATCATCTGCCTCCATCTCACCCTGTCTCTAGCATCCTTCACTACATCCATGGACCTCCCCAGAGGGCTTCCTCTAACCCTGCCTGGCAGCTCCATTCTTCAACATCCTTTGTCCAATATATTCACTATCCTCCTCTGCACATATCTATCCCACGTTCACCTTTTTCATATTCACACACATGTATTCTGTCTTTCTTCTACTGACTTTCATTTAACCCTCTCCAGAGCAGACCTCCACCTTTCCAGGCTCTCTTATACCGGCTCCCTACTCTCACTACAGATTACAGTATCATCTGCAAACGTACTCCACATATCGTACATCCAAACTAAAGCATGCAAATGACGGATCACGTCGCCAACTCAACTTGCTCAGCATCACCTCTGAGAAACTCTCTGAAATCAGACTCTTGATCTCAATAAAACTTTGAAACTCTCACCTGTCTGATATGAGCGGTTTGGGCCAGAGCTGCAGCTTACCTTTATATTCAATTCTGCATTTTAGAGCGCATCATCTCAGTGTTTGAGAACTGTAACAGCAGCTATTTTATGGCTACGTTTGGTGTCATGCAGCTACAAAATATTGAACTGCTGTGCTCTTGTGCAAAAACTACACATATTTGACACATTGCCAGAAATATTTGGGAACACTTTATGTTCAGGTCCTTATAGTAAAGCTGAGGTCCCTAGACTAGGTAGGAAGTAAACAGGTAGCAAGCCACTTATAGTCCTTATATCATAACATATGTGTTAAAACTATGTCATGATACTAGAATTTCAAACTCGAAACCAATACCCAGGAAAATACTTGATAACATTAGGGTAAAAAAAAAAAAGACATATAAGATCAGAACAATACAAAGAGTAACAGAGGTGACAACACTGTATTTGTGGTCTGACGTGCAAGAATCAATTCCGTCCAAATTTTTGTCACCTTTTTCTGAAATAATATT
>VUQK01029396.1:4400-20562 GCA_015106715.1 Bujurquina vittata | reverse complement strand
AAAAATAAGGAAAAAAAAAAAAAAAAAAAAGACATATAAGATCAGAACAATACAAAGAGTAACAGAGGTGACAACACTGTATTTGTGGTCTGACGTGCAAGAATCAGTACCGTCCAACTTTTTGTCACCTTTGTCTGAAATAACATTCAGATAAGTCACCCAGTGTAGCAATAAATGAGCCATTTAATGGGCCATTAAATGAGTAAAAAGTTTCACTGATGGCAGCTGTGAATATTGGATAAAGTTCAGATCTATTTAAAGTACAACACGGTTCACGCTGAGTTTACCTCGTTGTCTTCGTCGGTAAAATATTCAAGTGCTATTTTGCAAATTTTTAACTACAATCCGTCAGCAAGGATCATCTAAGATTATATTCAAATGAGGCTGACGGCAACATCTGCATTTTAATTCAGCATTGTGTATTGCCTTCGGGAAATGATTCATAGACCCGAAAAGATCCTTGAATATTCAAATGAGCCTCGCTCTGAGTTGGCGCCACGGCAGTGCTGGTTTCTCTCAGTTCAACAGGGCGTCCGTGGTGTTTTCATGGTAACGTATAAAAAGCAACAAATGCAGTGCAGTGCATTAATGACTTTGTTTTAAGCACCTGTTGTTATTCAGAGTGGATTTAGTCATTTATCCTCTACAACAGGACTCTCCATTTTCCCATGAAAAGCTGCTCAATAACATCATTTTTCTATTTTCACTTACTGATGTGGCGTTAGAGCACAAGCTGGAAGAAACACACAAGGGTCAAAAAGTTCATCTGAATCTTAAACACAGACTGAATAAAAATGATGTGATTTAATCTACTGGACTCCATATTTTGATGCCTTTAAGGTGCTGTCTCAGTGACAGCCATGTTAATCTTTTTCCTTTTTTTTGAACTTACCATATTTGGGCGAGACACAAGCTATAAGCTGCATCCATAAATTACACAGGTGTAATGCACAGATATCCGCTCATCAGTGCAACATAACAATTACTAGAATGTCACTCACTAAAACTGAGGCGCCTTGCAGCGAGCCATATTATTTTTCTCAGATAATTCTACTCAAATGCACCAAAAGGACCCGACACCACAAACAATATGGAAAGGTCCAGTTCAGGCCTGGCAGACCCCGTCAGCTCCTGCTGCCTGAACTGGCAAACCTGTCAGTCAACGTGGCCCCTAAATTTAAGCCATTACAGTATACAGATAAAAAATTAAAAAAAATGACCCACTCCTGCTTTAGCGTTTCCGTCTCCACACCCCTAACCAGCTTCAGTCTATTAATTCCGGTTGTTCAGTACTAATTTCCTTCACGAATAACGTGTTGTACATTCTACTTGGTGTTTAAGCATGTGTACACTGAAAGCCTGGTTCACGGAGAGCAGCAGCAAAGACCCTCTTCAGTCAAAAGTAAAGGAGGAGGTAGGTTGGAGGCGGCTTATAAAGGGGCCTTGCAAACGAATCACTGAAAGCCAGCAGGCTGGAGCAACTTTACTGTTGTGTCCTACATGAGATTTGCTGCACTATCTTTGATTTTATATTGCCAAATAATCTGTTTAGGGTTTCATTCCTTCCCCTCCACATCACAAAACTCAAGCTCTAAATGTCGACTTTCAGATAACACAACTACAATTTTTCCTTTAATTTTCGGAGATAATCCTCAGCGTCCTTCACTAATTTGATGTGTGCAGACTCCGGTTTGAGTTTCAAAAGCCACTAATCCATCTTATTCATTGGTATTGATCGTCGTTACCTCTGTGCCCTAACTCAGTAAAAAGCACACCCTGTATTCCTTAAACTAAAGCGAGAACATTAGCTGCTCCTATAATTACAAACTGACCGTGTTGCTGTTGTTGTTACGTCGTTTCTCACTGTGCTGTGTGTGTGTGTGTGTGTGCTGAGACCCGCTTCCTCAATCTTCTTTCCATTACCGAACGGTCAATATTTGTTACTTTGCTGGCGTGTGAATCCATTTAACAAGTAAAAGCGGTGACACCGAAGAACAAGAGTGTGGGACATACAAAGACGTGAACTGAGACACTGACCCTCAGGTCCTGTGGCAGACTGATCCGACTGCTTTAGTGCAGGTTTTAATCCTGGCCGCGTGCTGTAGTTCACTTGGTGACCCAAGGTGGAGAAAGTGAGGTATCTGAAAGGGATGTGGCTTAAAAGCCTGTCTAATGCACATTCAGAGTGTTGAGTAGAATCTTAATGCCTAAACTAACCTGCAGCCAACACAACACACAAGGATTTTAAAACAGGTAACGTGTTCTCTTCTTCGGAGCCTGAAGCTGCTGTAACATATTAATGCTCACCTTATTCAAAGCTTCTTGGAGCAGAGCAGAACACCAGCTGACTAGCAATAAAGGCCCCTTTTCAGTGTTTGACCGTGAGAAATGACTGCGCTCTGGCTTTGTGCCAGAGAAGATAGAGGGCATTTGGGTGTTTTTATTGAAGTGCAGGACTTGAAACTCAGATCAGATCACAAGAACAAGAGCACGGGTGATATGTGAAAATGTGGGCAGCATCTTTGAAGATAAAGATTTATGCTGGACAAACACATCTCCTCTGGTTGGAAAAAGAAATCTGACGGAACTTGTGTCTATTAGAAAATGACCCAACTTCTCACTTGATTTATGATCTCAGTTTACTAAAGACTTTATTATTTTAAATGATCCAGGAAAACAGGGAATGTCTGACGGCATGATGGTACATTTTGTTACTGACTAGGCTGCTGTGACACAGGAAGAAGAGCGGGCCATCTATTAATCTGAAGGTCAGTGGTTTGACACCTGGCTCTCACAGTCCACCTTTTGAAGGGTCCTTGGGCAAGATATAGAACCCCAACTGAGTGCAAGCGTGTGCATGACTAAAAAACACTTAAAGAGTAAAGTGGGAGATGTGACTTATAGTGCAGAAGCCGTCGAGAGCCGCGTCCTCGCGCATAACGCTGTTTCAGCCAGGCTTTAGCTGCTGGACAGATGGTCTCACATTTGACTCTAGAACACTTTGGCGTACAGAGGAGTTCTTGGTCGACTCAGTGACTGCAAGGTGCCCAGGTCCAGTGGCTGCATAACAAACCTCGCATCATCACCCCTCCACCACCGTGCTTGCCAGCTGGTCAGCTGATCAAAGCACCTTTGTTCTGCTGGCTTTTTACCGTAACTCCATGACCGTTTGTCCTCACAGAAAAATTCAAAAGGTTCCTGAAATATCAGAAATTGCACTTCACAGCCATGTAGGGTTATTATGGTATTTGTTGCCATAAGTCTGCCAACGGTGCACGTACACTGTGACACAGCCGACACCGTCGCCGTTATAGGGTTACTTCCTATGGAGGCACTCAGTGTGTGAGTTTTCACAGAACCGCAAAGCATCCCCGTCACAATAATGATATTTCAGCCTAGACGGTGGGTGGCTGGGATTTTTAAAAAAAAAATATTTATTTGTATTAATATCTACATGTCCTTTAAAAAAATACTTTTGGAGGTGAAATCATTCTTTCTCTTAGTGTGCAGACAAAAGAAGGCAAGTAAGCGTGGAGAAATAACATTGAGACAAAAGATGATAAGAAATTCAATATATTGTCAATTGCCTCATGTTCATTCACCGCTTCTATTCGCAGCTTTTTGTAGCGGCAAGTCTGGGAGCTAAATTTGGTTATTTGAATGTGTGTGTGTGTGTGTGTAGCAGTGATTTGGAACAAATGTATAACTCCCTGGATATAACTTCCTGTGAAGTGTGAAGTGATAACACCAGACAATATGAATGTACCTCCCATCCACCCTACACACACACACGTACACAAATCATCCTTCAAAATGCCTCCACTCGGGATAATTGAGTTTTCTCTCCCTGCACTCCTGACAGAAATATAAACACCCCGTCACCATAAAAGCCCTCCGTAAAGCTTTTAACACTTGGTTTCCCTGCTTATTAACTAAGTCTGTGACTGTGAGGAAGAAAAACTCTGAGCACCAAAAGAAGAAACGGTCAATTTTGTGGATATAGTAAGCAAAATATGTACCAGCTACTGTGTGCGTTTGCATCAGAGGAGAAACAAGTGGAGGAGGAGATGAAGATAACAAGAAGGAGCATGTTTGTTGTAGCAGTCAGTTCGGTTTATGGGGAAATAATGAAGACTGTCGATTTCATAAGAGCTGTGTGACTCAGAGTTTTCTGTCCTTTCTCCACACACATTTAGCCTCATGCAAAATTGGACTCAGGGAAATGCCAGAAAGACATCATAAGGACGCTGCTTCCTGACCTCCATTCTGCCTAAAGTATTAATGCAATTACAGTGTCCAAGACGAAGGCGGGATTTGGAATTGCGATGTGAAGCTGATCCGAATCGACCTTGACTCTGAAATGGAGGGATTAGCGTTGAAGAACATTTTCTTGGCACCTTGAGGAGAGGGTATTTTGTGTTGTGCTTGCATGTTTTTGACATCATAAAGAGGAAACGTGGAGCTGTCAGTATAGCTGCTTGATGCAGAGGCTGTCTGCTGCCAGTCAGTGCGAGTAATGGTGGTGATGAGACTCTGACAAGGCTCCACTGGATTCAAAAGCCAAGTAAGACTTCTCCAGAGGAGCATCGCTCACTGGCAGAGGAGACGACAGGCGTGGTAAAGCTCAGAGTTTATGTACTCATTTAAATTATTTACGTGCAGTAACAGCATACAACTCTTTTCATGAATGCAGAATTTAACATATATTCTTATTATGCGTAAATGTAGGATTGCTTTGCTGCATTAAACACTGAGAAATCATCCTGATAGTATAAATAAGAGTATGTGTTACAACAAGAGGTACAAATAAATCTAAGAAAACGATGTTTCACAACAGATTTTAAAATGAAATGCTAGTGTGGAAGCATCTTTTTAAAATACACTTCTTGTAACTGTTAAAAATGAAAACTCTGCTGCACGTGGAGCCGATTAAACCACTTGGTATCTGTTTCCTATAACAAGAGAAAAAATGTCACATTAAGAGGGGAAAAACATTGAAACCTTAATTATTTCCTCCCTTGTTTTTTCAAAGAGAAGGTAAAAGTTCAACAATTCAATTACTGAGGTTAAGCAAATTAATAATTTTTAACAATAAACTGTTTTAATTAGTTGATAATTGACCAAAAGCATTAACTGTAGTCAATTAATATTATCTGTCAGTGCGAGATGTGAGCTGAGGTCACCAACTGAAGCACTGTGCCTCAAGATTCTGTTCATTTAGACAACTCCTCCCTTCTTGTCAAATGCCACAATGGCGTGCCAACTAGTTTATGCTACAGTCACACTGGAGAAAACAGCCAAAATTATCACAGCTGTGAGCCATGAATGTGGGACTGTGTGGCCTCTGAAATGGCTGCTTCAATGGCGGGGAAGA
This sequence comes from Bujurquina vittata, assembly GCA_015106715.1. Classification (NCBI taxonomy): domain Eukaryota; kingdom Metazoa; phylum Chordata; class Actinopteri; order Cichliformes; family Cichlidae; genus Bujurquina; species Bujurquina vittata. The sequence goes on along the minus strand of VUQK01029396.1, from coordinate 15,188 downwards.
GGTCTGTGACCACGCGCAGTCCGGTGACTTTGGTGCCTCAAGACAGCAATGAGATGGAGTCAGTCGGCTGTTACTCACTTTGGAATTGAATGGGGCCAAGTCCAAAATCTCATGCTCTGTGATAAAAGGACGATTAGCTGAGACATCTATGAAAATTGTTGGAATCTACATACACAGAAATTCACATTCAGCTACTTACATTCAGAGTCCAGCCAGAACCTCATTGAGTTGAAAGAGAAATTGAAAAATTCCCGCACAAGTATTTGCTACAGGGCGGCGATTTCACAGAAAAATTGACACAGGCACTCAGCAACCTTCCTTTTATATAGAAATATAACCAGAATACAGAGCAGGGAACAGGTGGAAGAAGTGGAGGTCTGCTCCGGAGAGAAGAGGAATGAAAGTCAGCAGAAGCAAGACAGAAAACATGTGTGAGTGAGAGAGAGAGAGACGGGTATAACAGTGAAGCTGCAAGCAGCAGAGGTAGTGAAGGTGGATGAGTTTAAATACTCGGGGTCAACCATCCAAAAAAAAAAGGGACAGTGCAAAAGAGAGGTGAAGAAGAGAGTGCAGGCAGGGCGGAGTGGGCGGAGACAAGTGTCAGGGGTGATTTGTGACTGAAGGATAGCAGCAAGAGTGAAAGGGAAGGTTTACATGATGGTAGTGAGGCCTGCTGTGATGTCTGATTTAGAGACAGTGGCACTGGCAAAAAGAAAGGAGGCGGAGATGGAGATGCTAAGACCTTTGTTGGGAGTGCTCGGGTTAAGATGGTGTGGACATGTGCAGAGGAGGGAGAGTGGATATGCTCGTAAAAAAAGATGTTGAAGATGGAGCTGCCAGGCGGGAGGAAAAGAGGAAGAACACAGAGAAGATGGAGTGAAGGAGGACAGAGCAGGCTGCTGGTGAGAAAAAGATCATTAGAATATAACCAACTGAGTCAAGTTTCAAAGAGGTGTGCGGCAGCCAAGTGGCACCCATCAGCGCAGACCGTCTCAGTTTGATTATAATGTGCTGGCAGTCTGTCTGCATTTATAAATTAGATCGCACGGGTTGCCTCACGCCAGACCACCTGTGCAATCGCCCTTGCCGTCAAAAGCCGTCGCCCACAGATTGAGTGTGTTGCACGCTCAACCTCTGGGGCAACCAGCTGGTTGCTCCCACTACTTACACTCAGTTGCTGAATGTGAAAAAAATTCAAAGCATTCAGTGTGCAACCACCAATTTTTCCTAGATGCAAGGAGGATGCCATCCTGTCTTCCTCTCGTGTGACTGAGACATCAGAGGTATAAATCAACATGGTGCTCAGCCAGCCTGTGCAGGTCCTCTTTGTAAAACTACTGCAACTTCCTTTCTGGCATAGTGCACCCTAGATTATTTTTTGTAGCTACGACTGACAGATTTCCCCTAAACATGTTTTTACGCAGGAAATCATAAAGCGGCTGTTTTGTAAAGAAGAGAGTTCAAAGGTTACGCTCACTGAACACACGTGCCTGAGCGTGTCTGTTTAAAATGCAGCTGTGGAGAAAAGGCAGACTGTCGCTTGCCGTTTTCTTCTCATCCACAGAACATGAATGAGTGACTGCAGTCGTGTGTCACAGGAAAACAAAGACATAAATAATATTAAGTGAAAATGTGTTTGAACCGTCAGAATGATCTTATAAAATAATAGAAAAGTTTGACCAACTCGCACTATGCCCTAACCACAAGGCTACTGGCTCTGGGTCTGCACAGATCCAAAGGGGCGATTTCAGACTGTCTTCCGGGGAGGGGCACAGAGGCGCGCTTCCCACCCGTTAAAACAAATGCAGGTATCAAAGCTGATGGAGGCCCAGTGTTGTTGGAAAATGTAAACGCAGATTTTTAAACTGAATAGTAATGACAAAAATGCACTGTTCTGTGATTGAGGCGCATTATGAGTGCAGAGGAAAGTTTTCACTGATCACTGCTGATTGATGCTCCACGCTGAGCTGAGAGATGCAGGGGTCCCGAGGGCCGCTGAGATATATTATTATAATCACTGTGTTGTTTCGCCGTGTGTCACCCACATGCTTTGTTTTAATTAGCGAGCACAGCACACGCTTTCCAAGAATATGTTGTATTAAGTTCTGCATTTGCCTGCAGGCCTATCAATCTATTGGAGCAGGAAACACAACAGGCTCTCTGTCATGAGCAAACTAAATTTCAAATCCAGCTTTCAGACAGCAAACACAACACCAGCCATTAATAAGTTAGGGTTTTCTCAGGAGTATTTACTCGGTAGTGTGTTCTCATCAATCTCTTTGTCTGCACAGGGTTGTACAAAGGAATCAGACTTCACGACACATTTTAGTTAGCTTTTATTTCCTTTCTGGCTATTATATACGTACAGTTCAGAGCCATCGTCGTCAGTTTTGGCAGCTTGCCGTTCCAGAGCATTCAGATCTGTGTAAACACAATGCCGCGATCTTCCCAGGAGTGGACATCCCAGCAAATTCAGCAAAAAGTCAAGACTGTGCAATGCTCAGAGAAATTGCAAAAAGAGCAACATCTCGGACTCTCCTGACCTCGGTTCGCACGTTAAATGTTAAAGTTCGTCACAGTGCAGTTGGAAAAAGACTGAATAATTATGACTTGTTTGGAAAAGGTGCCCACAGAAAACCTCTCTTTTTTAAAAAGAACACAGCAACACAACTTAGGTTTGCAAAGTTGCATCGGAACGAACCACAGTACTTCTGGAATAATGTCCTCTGGACATATGAGACCAAAATAAAGATGTCTGGCCATAACACACAGCAATCAGCAGAAATACCTCATATTAACTGCCAGCACAGTGTTGAAGGGGTGGGGATTTGGGCTTGCAGTCATTGAGTCCACCATGAACTTCTCTGTATCCCACAGTATTCTAGAGCCAAACAGGATATCTGCCTGACAGCTAAAGATCAGCCTACATTGGGTCATGCACCAGGACAATGACCCCAAGCACAGCAGCAAATCTACAACAAATTTCTCCACAATGAAGTGTGAGACTGAGGGGGGACGTACAGAAAACATTACTTCAAGTTGTTGCTGCTGAAGGTGGATTTACAAGCTACTGAACAATAGGGTGCACTTAGGTTTTTCCAGAGCACTGTACTGTATGTCGCCTCTTTTCTGTTCAATACTGGATTGTGAGTTAGCAGACAGCACCTTATAAATGTACAGTGTGGTGTTTCTAACCACTATGATTGCTAAGACGCACTCTCTATGTAAGTCTATATGCAAAAGAATTAGGTAGCAGCAGAGATGTCACCTGTTGGCCTGTGAAATCTTATTGTGAAGGCTCAAATTTACACGTTTGGCATTCGCCAGCTTAGTTTTTGTAAAGTGAACATGACAAGCAAGGGGCTGATGTCACTGACAAACAGATCCCTCCATGCTTACATGGCAGCAAATCTTACACTGTTTTATCCTCTATTTTACACTAAATATGACTATAATGTACAAAGTTAGCATTAAGTTGTATTAAATAAGACCATAAACTCATCAGAAAAGCTTTTAATGAGGCTATAAATGAAATAAATAACTTGGTTCCTTTTTTGATTCCTTTTATAGAATCAAACATTTTTTTTGCAACCAGGAGTCGCCCCCTGCTGCTCATAACTACCAATGCATGCTTCACTTTTCACACCTGGACGCTACAGGACAAAGTACATCCACGAATGCCCACAAAGTCGTCAGTGACACAAAATTCATGACACTTGATGGTTTTAACAGTGCAGTTCGAACTTTTACCTTCAGGTCACGTTGCCTGGCGTGCTCCATGTCCTGCATGGTGCAGCGGTGGGCCTCCTGCAGACGCTGCTGTCGCCTTTGATGCTCCGTCTGCAGCTCCTCCAGCTGCATCCTCAGGTGCTCCCTCTCCTGGCTGAACTGATGTTGCAGCTGTTGCAGCGACGACTGCGACTGAGACAGCTGCATCTCCAGGCTCTGCTTCAACAAGGATATCTGCACAATAAGAAGAAGAAGAAATATTGCAGTGATTGTCAGTGAGAAAGTTGAACAAGCCGCCGCCGCTAGACCTCTGCATACATAATTCGTTGGATAGAAATCAGGTAGGTGGTGCAGGAAGTGCAAGTTCAGGCTGTCTCGAGGGAGCAGCATTTTTATGCAGCAGAATAACAGAGAAAGGCAGAGAGGGGTTGGCAATCAATTTGCCTTAAACAAATATATACTCTCAAAGCCTGTAGCAAAAGGGCTTTTTGCTGTGAACGTAGCACTAAAAGCAAGCAGCAGTGTGACTCACAAAATTAGCCTGTCTAGACAGTTTAGCAGTCTGAATTCAGTTGTTGAGATAAGTACGACCTTGCAAAAGCCGCTTTGGCAGCACTGTATGCGACTGCTGCCAGGCCAAATAAAAAGTATTTGAGTCAGAATACTCGATGAAGGAGATGGACAGTGAACTTTAGAACAGGGGTATCGAACTCATCTAAGTTCATACGGCCCAAATTAATCTCAAGTGGGCTAAATGAATAACATCACTTGAAATAACCGACAAGAAACGCTTCTTAAAATCTTAATGAGTCATCCGCTCTCAGAGCAGATGGGGAACAGAATGAGACGTGTCAGGAAAAAGAAGTGTTTCAGACGGATGTCTCGCTTTACAATTCAGAGATCACAACTGATTTAGAACGACACAAATTGAAACTTCTGTTTAGTCTAGACAGGCTGATTTTGGGAGACATAGTTGTGAGTCTTCTAATATTTTGTATTTCATATATTTCCGCTCCTGCCTAGAGCTGCACACCAGACACTTTACAAAAAATTTTAAATTTTAATGACTTATCTGCAGTTTTCACATATTCGGGAAGCATTCTGTGGGCGGGATTCAAACCTTTGGTTGGCCGTGCGGAATGGGATCAGAAAAGTTTGAGAACGGCTTCAGAAATTCAAAAATTCTTATTTTGATGTCACAAATCTCACCTTTAAGATCGTCTTATTGTGCATTTACCGACTGCGTCTGGCGAGGCTGCCATTTTTAGATTACTCTCTGGAAGTCAAGTTCTGACCACTCACGCTACACGCTGCACGCTTCGCAATTCCAACATGTGCTTCAAACTTGCACAGAGAGCTAGTAACGACTTCTCTCTCTTCTTGACCCAGATTTCATGTGGTGGTCATTTCTGGCAATGAGAGTGGGATTTCCAAGCAGTGGAAAAGTCCACAATTCCCAAGCCCAAAGACAGCACATCATGTGCTGAGGGAGACAGGAAGACGGCTTGTCATTTCAGTCAGTATTCATCCATTTTTGCTGTGAATTTTTCCCCTGCGGCGACTCTAAACTATGGTGCGTCTTCTCTCATGTCGGCTCAGTGTGCGCTGAAAACTCAGGAGATTCTTGAGATTCTAGTGATTGAATAACTCGCAAGATTTGGCTACCTGAAAATTCCCAAAAAATGTAAACCACATCGAAGGGTTCTCTCTTTGATGCAGTGGGGGACATCCAGCCCATTGCAGACACACAAGGACATATAACAGTATTTCTCAGAGATCTAAAAATAGCTGCATTGCAAAAAAAAAGTCACAAGCTGCATGAGAAGACATCACAATATAGAATTTAGTTACACATGTTTCTGAGTAAAGATCTCACACATACAGAAGCTCTTGTACCCCAACTGCGCCTGCTTTACAGACTGTGAACGCTGATGGGAGCAAACAGGGTGAAAGCTGAATGTATTATTCGGCATTTAGCCTTTAATTAAAAATGCATTAATACTTTCAAACACCACTGGAGGAAGTGTTGATGAATCCATCATCTTGTGCAAAAACTTGCAGATCATCATTTCTGGGATTAGTAAACACAACAGGAAAGACTCTCAGTGAGCCAAAGAGAGCAGCTGTGCCTCGGCAGCTGCGTCAATAATTTGGAAATGACATTATCACTCAGACATGAGTCACACATTGCATTGTATGGTGGAATATCTTTATTAACATATCTGGTTATCTATGCTGCATTCTGTTTCCATATTACCTAAGGTTTTACGGTGATTTTATTTGTGATCATTTGATTTATACACATTGGTGCCCTTGTTTCAAACATCCCTGTCCACTAAGGCTAGGACATTAAGGGCCTGATTCACTGAGTGGGGTAAACTGGAAGCAACGCGGCAACTGCCAAAAAGTGCAACTGAGAGTGGAAAGTTTCTCGCATGGTCTTCCAAATGCTGCTGCAGTTCTGACCTGCTGAATGTGGTAATTACCAACATGCCACTTTTATGCTCACAGCACACCATTTTAGGGACACTTTGCAAGTTACGTCAAAGCATTTTAAGCTTTCTGTGAATCACTTTACTGAGTTTTGTCCCGGTTGTAAAAAGGTCACCGCTTTATGTGGTCTGAACTGCTGCAGATTCTAAACACTCCCACTTTGCACCACTTACAGCTTTCACAAACTGAGCTGCTGCCACGGCAACATCCTATTACAGTACCACGCTCACAAACAGCTGTTACAATAGGGCTGAAAAGACCTGAATTCAAAGATTAAAAGGAGTAGCCTTGCACTTTTTGGCCATGTAGTGTATATGATAATTTTATAAATTACTATAAATTACTGTGTAATTGTTCTTATTGTAAATATCTGTACAGTTCTGGAGTCACTGTTGTACTTATTACAATCATATTTTAAATGTGTTTAATGGCAACAAAATTCTTATTATTGTCATTCAATAGTTACAATCTTCAGGTCCCGATAATCATGAAGTGAAAATCTGATATCAGGACGTCGTAGATGACCGTTCTTAATGTAACCCGAGTTCATTTTCACTGAGATTCTAACTGGAGGTACAAATAAGCCCATTTTCAAGCATTACAGACTGTGTGTTTGAGCGCAAAATTACCCGCATATATCGCTCACATTAAGTGTCAATTACAATGACCCAATATTTTCAATGCTTGTGCTTTTTAAAAACGTACTTTGGAGCACGCTGTGTCTCAAGGCATCACTGGCACTGACGTCTGCCATTTGATTTCTAAAGAGCGTCGTCTCCGTCAGCGCGTATCTGTCAAGAGGCTGACTGCTGCTCCGATTTGGCATTGGAGTAAATAAATATGCTTCGGCGGATTGTGAGGTGCAGAGAGTTGCGCGTTAATCACTGATGACAGCACGGTCATGTCGAAGGCCAGCGGTTAATGCATGAGACACGCACAAACAAACAGATATAAAGCTGTTGATTCTGCGCGCCCGATGACCACAGGAGAGCTTAGTCATGCCACATTAATATTACTGCGCAGTCATTAGCCACAGCAGCCGGCCCCGGTGTGTGTTAAACACCGCCACATAATGAATATGTGAGGAAATCAGTCAGTTTGGCACAGACAGGCAGTCACAAGTACAACACACAGCTAGAAGAGAGGTGACGCTTATTGCTTCTCTTTAACTTTTCTCCCATCATATTGATTTTCTCAGTGTTGGTACAAATACAGCCACTTGACTCCAAGCTGTGGGTGTTTGTGTTCACAGGAATCTCCTGATTGCAGATTGCGGTTTAAACCTTTAACCAGCAGCTTCACCTAATGGTGCGTTGCATCCACACCTATAGGCTGTTTCTTTCTCTACATCATTTCTTGTGTTAATGAAAGCTGATGTTGTGTTCTCGAGTGTTTGTTGACTGTTTTTATTCAATTGATATTCTGTCTCAGCATTGATGTTCTGCCTGTGTTTCCTTGGCTTTGTTTCACTCCATTTTGTCTGCACTCACTGGACACTTCATTAGGTACATCTATAGATATAGATTCAACAAGCTGCTGGAAATGTTCCTGAGCGATTTTGCTCCTTATTGACACGATAGCATCACACAGTTGCTGCAGATTTTTGCGCTACACATCTGTGATATGAATCTCCTGCTCCATCACATCCCAAAGGTACTCTGTTGGACTGAGATCTGCTGACTGGCCTGAACTGTTTATACAAAAGAGGATGGATGTCAGCTTCTGACCCTAACATCTGAATATTGCACAAGAAACTGAGACTCATCAGACACGGCATCGTCTTTCCAATCTTCTATTGTCGAATTCTGGTGAGCCTGTGAAAATTGTAGCCTCGGTTTCCTGTTCTTAGCTGACAGGAGCGGCACCGGGTGTCGTCTTCTGCTGCTGCAGCTCGTCTGCTTCAAGGTTCAACGTGTGGTGCCTTCAGTTCTGGATACCTTGAGTGTAACAAGGGGTTTTTCCAGGTACTGTTGCCTTCCTGTCAGCTTGAAGCAGTCTCCTCTGACCTCAACAGGGTAGTTTCACTGCTGCTCACGGGATATTTTCTCTTTAGCAGAACATTTCTGTAAACTCTAGAGATGGTTTTGTGGATCAGGAGTTTCTGAAATACTCAGACCAGCCCAACAAGCACCAACAATCCCGCCATGTACAAAGTCCCTTAAACCACCTTTCTTCCCCACTCTGATGCTCAGTTTGAACCTCAGCAGGTCATCGTGACCATGTCTACATGCCTAAATGCACTGAGTTGCTGCATTATCTGAATGGCTGATTAGATATTTGCATTAATGAGCAGTTTACCAGGTGCACCGTGGCGTTCACTTGCTGTTTTATTTTTGCAATAGCACTGTCTGGGTTTTTTTTTTTTACATATTCAGTGTCAGAGGCTTTGGGATAAAGCACTTGTGTGAAGGTGACTTCCAAAAAGTGACCCGTGGTGTTCAGTGAACCTGACTACACTTAAATTAGGCTACTTAATACCGGGGTGGTGAATGTTCTTGATGTGAGTTTTCCTGTCCCTTCTGTTCTTACTCTTTTATGGAGGCAATACGAACTTGGATACTCTTGTGAATAATGTCTTCATCACCAAGGCTGCTTTTAAAAAACAAAACAAGAAAACTTTGTAGTCACTGAGGTGAAATAAAAGGGCTTTATTAAGAAATGTGGCTTGCACTGCTGTCCACTAATATCAGCTCTTCCTGATCTACTTTAACACTTCCTTTATTAAAGCTTTAAACATTTCTGACATAAAACTCATTAAAGACCATAAAAGCTGGAAGTACAGCATCCCTGAAAATGAGAACAAAACCACTGCAAAATGAGTTGCACTACAACTTTCACCTCTCTTTGATCGTTTAAATATGGCCAATTATCTTTATTTGTAGAGCACTTTTCTGATCCATGTCACACATTTAATAAAGTGCGATGCTCACAGTTCACCAGTGAGCTAAACAGCTTAAACTGTTAAGAGTTCAAAATGCATGGAGGCAAACGCTACCAGAAACATCACCTTGGCCAAAGGAATCATGGGATAGGCCACAACGCACGCAGTAAATTACATGATGATCTCTGACACTTGTCAGATGTGTTGCTATGCATTATTTTCCTAAGGATGGGAAACGTACCCTCTGCTAAAGGAGATAATGAAGCCGGCATTGAGGCGCCTTTGCATTTTGAGAATTTGACCAGCTCTTATTACGGCTGCTGCGCATACTTCACTAATGAGAAACCTTCCTAAGAACAACTAACTATCTGAACCACAACCAAAGTCTCATGTCTGATTTCGTCTTTGATCATCCGTTTACTGTCCTGCTTTTCCCGTTTGTATCCTGCCTCATCCCTGTTTTGTTTCCTCGTGTCATTCTCCTGATTTTTTTTCCCCCCTTGTACGTGATTTCTGTTTATCACTGCAGTGAGCTTACTAGGTCACTTTCATTTTTCACAATCAAGTACATCTGACTGGATTTAGGTCCTCAATTTGCTAAAACACATCATCAACACATAAAAACACACAACAGTCCTTTTATTGCTTTGCACAGAGACAGTAGAGAGAGAACGGGAGGATGGGCAGCATTGTGATCGCCATGTTTGAGTTGCCATTGGGAAGAGCCTCACCTGCTCCAGCAGGTCTTCCACTTTCCTCTGCCAGCTCTCCCTGGCGTTGCTCAGTTCCTGCTCCTTGCTTTGTGCCAGCTGAGCCAAGGCTGAGTTCTTGTCCTCCTCGTGCTCTTCTTTCAGCTCTTCACGGAGCTTCTTACACTCCTGCCTATAGGACAGCAAAAAAAAAGAGGGAATGATTACGCAGAAGTGGAAAAGTTTGGAAAAGACTTTGCACCCACACGACATGCAGAGTTCTAAAAATGAAACAAAGAAGGAAGGTTTTTGTATTTATTATAATTCCCGTAAACTCATTAATAAACAAAATGGTGCTTATTACATTAATATAGCTGAGCTTCATTTGTTAAAGTGTATTTTTATGGTATCTTCAAACTGAACATGTAGTTTGTCTTTTTGACAAATACAACCATGCCCCTGTGGACATGCACCATATGCTGTAAAGACTTCCACTATGTTCATGTTGTCCAAAATAATAGCGGTATAAATTTTTATGTCATTAAAAAAAGTGCCACGTGGTGATATTAATGATAGAGGGACGCCATGCATTTGTGTTCCCTAGCAATGAGACGAGGCCAAACATGACTGAGAGTGAGCGCAGAGTGTTCAGCCTTCGATGATGATTGAATAGCTAAAAACTTCAACAAAGCTCGGCACGGTAAATGTCCCCGCAAAAGGCGGAAACCACAAACTAGTTTCACCATCAAGAGTAGATGTGAGAAGCTGGTGATGTGCAAGCCAGAGACAAATGTCGAAGGAAAATTACTGATGTGGTTACATGGTGGGAAAGCGGGGCCTTTAGCAGCTGCTTAAAAAGCTTGACCCAAGATACAACATGTCAGGCAGCAAATATTTTCCCCTTTCAGTTTTATTGTGTGACAATATTGTGTTACTTTAGTTATTAGTAAATAAAGTGTTAAGCTGTCACATTATAATTTAACTTAAACTTTCCAG
>VUQK01029395.1:0-12732 GCA_015106715.1 Bujurquina vittata | reverse complement strand
TTCACTCTGGCCAATCACAGCTGAGCTCAACTATTATCTGCGACTTTGTGTTTTTCACATTAACAGACAGTGATAAAATGCTGTGGCACTGCGCACACACATACAGACACACACACACGCAGATGGAGGCCACACACACACACACACACACACACACACACAGACACACACACACACACACCTGCATGAAATAATAAATATATCAGAACACAGTCTGTTTCCCACCGGCACCGTGGGGAAGAAATCTGATGTGGAAACAGCTCTGCAGCAGAGGCTTATGGGAGATTCATAAGGGGTTCTGTGTGTGTGTGTGTGTGTGTGTGCGCGTGTGTGTATGATAAGTGGAACACACACAAAGACGCACACACAGGTGTACAGCATGTGGTGTGTGTGAGTTAATCAATGTCGTAAATGTGAAGCTCTGACCTTTTCGAGCTGAACCACCTGCTGCTATAGGAAAGGTGTGTGTGTGTGTGTGTGTACCGTCTCTCTCTCTGCATGGTGTACGAGCTCCTGAAGAAGCCCAGCAGCTCATCCTCGATGGCAGCATCAAAGCTCACGTTCAGCCGGTAAACCCTCATCGGCTTCATCTCACGGTGCAGCGCCACCACATACATCTGATTGGCTGGGAAGGGGAAATGCCGGTGGATGCGCATGACCCCACCCGCAGGCCTGTTGGAAGGACGACCTCCAGCACCGCCCTCAGCTGTAACTGTCACCCGGTCCACCTGAAAGAAAGGTGGAGGAATGAAAACACCCACACACGACTCTTTAGAACCATAACAGCTGGAATTGGAGCTCATAATCAGTTTTTTGTCTTCATATCATTAAATAAATAAAATCGTTTTTTATTTGGTGAGATAATGGCAAAACGTAGAAAAACATCAATAAATTCAGTTGTGAAGATTTCAAGCCAGGAAATGTGAATGTGAACAGCACAGGACTTAAAAATGTTAAACCCTCGGGATATTCAAAATTCATTTTGATGAGCGACACCCAGTGTTAACAGCAACTTGGCACAGAAAGCCTGCAGGGATGTTTAATGGGATGCATTAGTACATGCAGACTGTACTCATGCATCCTCAGACACTCTGTGCACTCAGTCACATCCAAAACAGCTTTCAAGCTACCCGACTACCTGTTGCAGCTCATGTTAATGTCACTCCCAGCCTGAAAGATGATAGTTGTGGTTGATTTCTCAAGTGGGCTGAAGCGACTGCTGACTTCTTGTGACCCTGCAGTTAAACGTCTGCCCTTTTGAGTGAGGAAGTGAGAACTCTTCCAGAAGGTGGTGACTTTAAAACCAAGAGAAACTTGGATCAGCAGGTGCGCACCCTGGTGCATAATTTACTATACGTTTAAAAGAGAAAATAATCTAAAAAGCAGAAAAAGTTAAAATCTGAACAGAGACTACTGGGGTATACAAAAGAGCCGATCCTCATCAAGAGCACACTGGAAAAGTGACTAAAGTGCGTGGTACTTTGCACCATGTAGAAAGTTCCGCACACATTAGCTGATGATACAGTCACACTAGGGAAAACAGTGGGTGGGGAAAACAGCACCACCGAAATTATCCATGCACGTGCATGGAATATGTGATCTTGTTGCCTTTGAAATGATGGCTTTGAAGGTGAATACCAGGTCTGTGACCACTTGCAAATAGTAGCCTTCATCAAAGTAACTTTGGTACGTCAAGATGGCAACAAAAATGGCAACATGGGGGAGTCAGTCAGCTACCAGCCAGCTACCAATCTGCTGCCAATCTGCTACCGGCCAGCTACCAATCTGCTGCCAATCTGCTACCAGCCAGCTACCAATCTGCTATCAGTCTGCTACCAGTCTGCTACCAGCCAGCTACCAATCTGCTATCAGTCTGCTACCAGTCTGCTACCGGCCAGCTACCAGCCAGCTACCAATCTGCTATCAGTCTGCTACCAGTCTGCTACCAGCCAGCTACCAATCTGCTATCAGTCTGCTACCAGCCTGCTACCAGCCAGCTACCAATCTGCTATCAGTCTGCTACCAGTCTGCTACCAGCCAGCTACCAATCTGCTGCCTGTCTGCTACCAGCCAGCTACCAGCCAGTTATCAGCCAGCTGCCAATCTGTTATCAGTCTGCTAACAGTCTGCTTTCAGTGGGGTAAAGTTGGCAATTACATTCAAAATTGCCAATAATCACAAATCTGTCACAAACTCACATACACGAAATTCACAGTAGACAGGAATGCTGTCCTATTTTGACTCTGTGACTGAGCCATTATGGATTATAGCTAACATTAGCGGTGCTAGCACCAGTAGCATTCCTTTTGTGCATGCTCCTGTCTACACAATTAACATGAATGCGGTCACATGTTGCTTTTCTACATGAAAATAATGAGAACAGCACTGCTTCACACAGCTGTCATCTGCCTACCTTCCACCTTGCACATTTATATATTCCCCTCACATAGAAAAAGTGGGGGGTGCAGCCAGCTATCAGGGCTGTAGCCCCAGTTAGTGGCAGGTGGCATATCAATTTTGAACCAACAGGTAACTCCTCTTGCACTTTAACAATATAAAAATAATTAATTTAATGGACTGGCAACGTCTAGTCGACTAGTTGCACAAATCCCCAATTGGCAGTTATTTAGTTGTGCTGGTATGATACTTGCTGGTCTCTTCTAACATTTCAGCCTGAAAAATAAAACCAGAATAGAGGTGCTAAAAATTACATTTCCTCCAGTGGCTCCAAACACACTGATAAGGTGTTTATAGCCTGATACATGGAACAGTTTGGTCTCTATGGATAGCCACTTCAGAAGCCTCCACCCAAGCATCCACTTTGAGTCTGTGGGCTTCCTGAGGGTATACTAATAACTGCCACTCCCATAGACTGTTTATGAAAGATGAATTTAGCCTCTGGGCTTTAAAAAGGTCCTTTAAACCTGAACTTCTTCCAAGGGGCAGCAGGGGGTGACTCCTCTGGTTTGCCCCTAAATGCCCTCAGAACGCTTTCATGCTGCGTTTATGGTCTCATTTGGTAGTTTTAAGTTTAAGTTCCCATTGGCTTCTCAGTCAGATCCACCTCCTCGCTCATAAACCAAGATGCCGACGGCCAAACTCAACGCTTCAGAACCAACAGATAACGTCATGGTGGCTTTGTCCATCTTTTAAGTACAGTCCAGTTTTATTCTCCAGTCTCCACTTTGCTGACTTTAATGACAAGCCACAGAACAGAAGCCAAATATCAACTTGGTGCATATTCTGTAGTTCCTTGAAATAAATAGCTGACTGAATTATTCCACTTAATTTATCCCCATTAGAGTAATTAGGTGTTGAGCGATGATCAAACACAGCATGCATACTGTAAGTGTCCAAGCAGGCGTTCACACTGAGCTCTACTATGAAGATGCGCCCTCTGCAGTTCAGCAAAATCAGCGCATTAACGCTGCGAACCCCAACACAGTGATGCCCTGCTTTCCACATCTGCACACTTGCATCACGTTCAGGCATTTACAGTTTTTCAGATGGAAGCCATCGCTCAGCAACCCCCCCGGTTCCCTCCCAGCTGTTGCTCTGAAAGCTAGAGCTGTCGCTATGGTGACGTGGCAGGCACCACATGTACAACAAAGGGTGTACGAGAAAGAAAAAAAAAAGTAGCAGCATGTGAGTGTTTTCACCAGAGTAGAGAGGAAGGAGTGTCAAAAGAAAGAAAGCTCAGCAGATCGCAGTGTTTGTTCGCCTGCCAGCATCGCCGCATTCATCCATATTTCATTGTGATGCTCTGGAGTCAAACTGACCAGATGATGAAGAAAGAGACAGTCGATAGCTGAGGAGAATTAATGCTGAAGGAAGAGGACAGCACCTGTCTCATTAAAGGCCTCGCAAAGCCTCACAGGTGCTCCGACTTCTGGCTGATTAGACCTGAGCTCAGGTTGACGCCGAGTGGGGATTTACTGCTAATTAAGTGAAATGTCACTAAACTCACTGCGCTAACGATAATCATCCACGCAAACATATAACACAGGGATGTGTTAGTCAAGAACTCTCTGCACACAGTCCTGTGAAGGGGGGTAATCAGCCACAATAAGTGCAAACACTTCTGTGGGTGTACCGTGAGAGCATACTGAAAAATAATATCAAAAGTTTTGCAGATCAGCTGCTCGCGTTAATCAGTTTTATTGTATGAAGTGGCGACAACAAAAAGCGAGGCAATTCTGAATGTGAAAGGAAATGCAAATTGCCTGAGCATATAAGCCAGTATTATACACACCTCCTGGAAGAGCAGGAGTGTTTGGGGAAAAGCAGTCTCGATCAGTGCATCTCAGTCCCAACAGCAGCCGAATCTGACCAAAGTCCATTCATCAAACACTGAATTTCACAAGGCTCTGCATTCACCAGCAACCTCTGGCATGTTTGCAGCTTCCATTAATGTGGTTTTAACTAACCAACATGGCGACTTTCCAAAAACAAATTCTTACCTGAGTAAGAACTTGTTTTTTTAAAATGTTTGTTTTCAGGCTGACTGGAATTAAGAGCAGAAACGATCCAAATGGAACGGCCATTTTTGGAACTGCATTAGGAGTCTCCCTCGGGGAATGCCTGCCACCTGACCTAATCAACCTGCATATTTACATATTTATCTGTGCATCCATGCATGCTGGTTTGTTTGTTTGAACTCCAGCAAAATGGCCTCAAAGTGGAAGGATTGGTAAATACATCAGGTTGAAATAAACCCCGCTCATCCGTTTGCATTTACCTTGTTTTATTGCTGCAGGTAGGGGTAAAGAGTGCAGCCAGTCAATTCTTTTAGACTGAGAAGTTTTAGCGTTATACAAAAGGTCCTGGCTTTGAAATATATACCTTTGAAATACATATAAATACTTTCAAAAGCCTGTGGTAAGTGTTGGGTGAGACCCACATTTCAGGCTATCGGTAACATATGAATATTTATTGGAAGCTAAATGATCCTCTCAAACTAATCTGCTGTAAGCTCAGGAAATCATTAGGAAACTTACTGGAGGTACCCTGGACACGACAGCAAATTATAATAAGCTAAATCAAGATATCAAAACCGCAACATTAACAGGTGTAATATGGTGTACAAAAACGCAGTCATATTAGGGAAAATTCAGATTTTTGGACATTCAAATAGCCATTAAAATATATTATTAATGAAAATACGTTCTGCATGGAACTCCTTCAAGAAATAAATATCTAAAACTAGCATTTCACCGGCCCACCAAAAATCATGCAGTCATTTTAGAGCAGTTTGGGAGGAGGGCAACCTCCAAAAATAGCCTAAGAAGAACCTAATAGCTAATAGCTGATACCTAATAGGGGGCTTATACAGTATGGCTTTAAGGTGTACAGTGCACTCACCTTAAAGGGGGGGGAATGCACCTTAAAGAGGATGCACAGCACCCAGGAGAATCTATCTATCCAAATGCTTAGGCCTCAGTCACACAGATGTAGAAACTGCTCGGCGACTGGCACAGTCACCCATAGACTGCAGTGAAGACGCAGCCTTGTCTGAAACACTGAGTGGTGGTAAAACTAGATTTGATAAGGCACATCTTCAAAGTTAAAGTACTGCTGAAACCAACATAATCTCAAAAAGCTTTTATTTTGAAGGCTGCCAGTCTCTGTTTCTTGTTTGCAGCCGACTTCAGCTTTGCTACTGCTTGGCAATCAGATGGTGCGAGTCTGCAGACAAGTAGGTGTCTTACATGCAAACTATAGGAAACTACAGCAATCTTCTAACAACCAAATTCTGTTGCTTTTTTAAAACTGCTCCCACTCAGCAAGGCGGCATCACCACATTAAATGAGATGGTACTGGCCTACTGAGCCTACTAGTTGTTGCAGGTCACCTACTAGCAATAACTGGACCACAAATGAATGTTGTAATACGTCCATTTTTAATTTTGTAATATACTTTGCCAATGCATGGGTCATGTTGGATTTTAGAGGGCATACTATCTCCTGAGGGTAAAAGTAATTTTGCATCTTCAGCACATTTTGGGTTTACACAGGTCAAAGGACGAGCAGAAGACAAACAGCTTCTGTTTCGAGCACCTCCAACTTTTGTTTGTACATTGCCCACTTGCGCCTGTCTCATTTTACTCTAAAGTTGTACCACAATTCTCCTGTGTATCAAATAATGAATTAAAATGAATCAAATTAGTCATTATTACAAACATGGATGAGTAACAGTGCATGATGGGAACACGCCCGGAGCGACGGGAACAGTTTGGAACCTTTAGGTCTCACCACTGTCACACATCAGTGATCCTCAGTCAGTCAAACAGTGCGTGTGTGTGTGTGTGTGCGTGTGTGTGTGTGTGCGTGTGTGTGTCCTTTGATGAAAGAACTGATCAATACGAACAGAGCCTGCTGACACAGAGAGGAAACATTGGAGATTAAAAGGATGTTTTTCGGGCTTTTTTGATGAGTCAGCTGACGCAGCGGCACGCTCTGAGATGCCTTCAAATGTTCTGCTCAAACAAACACTCTTTAATTGTTTGTTTGCTGTTTGTGGGTTTGATTTCCCAGCTAACAGAGAGCAACACAGGGCTTTGGGGTGCATTTTATTTTGCTAATTTGGCTGCTCACTTTCTTCATGTTTGCATCTTTGCAGCTCAGTTTCACTCAGTGGTGACAGAGAGATACAAGAGGAGGAACTCTTTAACATACATGACATCCTCCCTCCCTGCAAAGTCATTTTGAAGAGACGGCAACTAGTCATCAACAAATCTATAGAAACTGTCAAGTGCATTGAAAAAATTGGTCAACGTGCAGAATCTATCCAAAGCGGATGGCTTTGAAACAGATTTCATTAGTGCTCTGTGATCTGCGCATGACTGGAGAAACCAACGGGGTCTGAAAACTCTCCTAGTGTTAATGAACCCTTTGACACTGGGAATACCTGAGATTGGACCCCAAGAAAGAGGAGGACGCTCACAATCTTATTACAGAGTGCTTTCTGCTTCGCACCATTGGACCTCTGATTGAAGTGTTCCAGCCATGTTTGGCCTTAACTCTAACCCCCGTGTCAGACTCAAGGCCCGCGGGCCACATCCGGCCTGCGATCTAATTTTATACGTCCCGGTAGATGATTTCATTTAGCTATTATTAATGGCCCGTGGGTAAATTGCGCTCCCACGACTTATAGACTACAAATCCCACAATGCACTCCAACAGCTGCCGTGCAGTTAAGACCTGCGCGCTAACCCGTTTTCTGTGTTGCCAGTGAAACATTGATCAGTGATCAGCTGATAAAAACATCAGTCAGCACTTTTTACAGTAACATTTAAGCTGCCTGACCCCCAAAGATCGCCAAACAAAAAGTGGAAAACGGATTTTTCCAAACAGGTCAGTCAAAGGACCTGATCGCTGACATCGGAGGCAAACAGTGTGTCTCTTCTCCTCGCCTGTGATGTTCGGGGAAAAGAGCAGATTAGTGGGACGGATACGGGAGAAGATGCAGAGGGAGACCTGCACAGGTGAGCTGCAGTGCATCCCTGCGTCACACAGACAGAACTTTATAAGAGGCAAAGGTTTAAATCACCGGCAGTTTCGGAGGAAATAGCTTCTGAATTTGGTGGCGTGCCTTAATCACACAGGTGAGCTACCTGAGGAAATCCGTCAGTTCGTGGAAAGTAAAGTAAAAGTCTCAGCAGGGCTCCGCGATGAAAGGTGGCTGTGTGAGTTGGCTTTTCTCTGCGACATAACGAAGCATCTTAATTATCGCCTACGATAATATCTTGATTGCCGTGCTAATGATGTGCAAGCTGACGTAAACGAGTATGCAAATTAATTGGAAATGACAAAAATCAAAATGCCTCCGCTCCACGCGTTCACTACTTCATGCTTCATGCTGAGAGTGCCCATACTGTGCACTAGCATAGCTGCCTAAACAACACACCTAAAGCTGGAAAAGAGTGAACACACTGCGCCAGGGGAAGAAGTTCAGATATCGCCAGCCTCGCAGTCTGCTGCCCAAGATTTAAATCCTAGGTGAGGAGGTGGTTTGGATTTGAAAAGACTGACATTGCTCAAAAGACGGCAGTTTGCAGGCTTTGTAAGAAAGCGGATACCTCGAGAACTAACCTGTTACACCATCAACGAGTATAAATATGAAGCATTTCGGGAACCCGCTGTCCAAAACAAAACTAAATCAGCTAAGGTGTCCGGCAAAACGCACACGCAGTAAACGTTAGTCCCCCCGCCCCGTGACCCTGACTAGCGGGATAAAGAGGAAGATATTGGATGGCTCGATGTTAATATCCTTTAAGTTAAAGTATGTATGTTACAGTCACTGCGTCATAACCAAGCAACGTTCTTAGAGCTCATCTGTTTGGCGCCTCGGATAATACGCTGTCAAACAGCGGGTTTCTGATCAGATGAAGGTGTGCTTTCTGTGATATTTTTGCTATAATGTAGAGGGCGTCCCCCTGGACAGCCTCTTTTTCTGTCAAGTCTTCCGTATTGAGCGATTGCTTTTGAAAAACTTGCTGAGGTTAACGCGTCGTAAAAACACAGATTTACGTCTTATATTTTACTAGCTTGCACTTCGTTTATAAACACATTTTCAAATAATGCAAAATATCGTTTATCGTTATCGACAAAATTACAGGAAATATCAAAATATTATTTTTTTGTCAATGTACCGCACCCCTAATCTTAATACATTAAACCTGCAGCTTCTGGGACTGGACTGCGTGATTAGCCGTGTGATTTCCAAAGATAAAAATAAAAAGGTCTCCACCGCTGTGTTTGCAGCTGGAAATTGGACACACTGCACAGTTTGCGTAGTGTTTTTCCAACTGTGAAGCGCAGAAATTTAGTTTTCCCCTGAAAAATTTGTGAATTTTCATCAGCTTGAAATATAATTATTTTTAATGATGTAATTTTTTTGAATAAAAATTTAATTTTAGATGTTATTTAATGTGATGACGGAAAAGTTGCTGTATTCTGGCCGTTCAAATTCATATTGCGGATTATTATTATTATTATTTTTTAATCCTGGTCACCCCTTGACTCAGGCGGTGTCTTCAATTCTGGCCCTTCCTGTGATTGTACTGTAAATAACTATAATTTTTCTCAATAGGCTACAACAAAACTGGACTGCAATATTAACACTTTATTAAAGTTTTGCAAGGCTAAAAGGTAAAGGTGTTCCCTTTTTTCCAGATTTTAACATTTTAATCCTTCAATAACTTTCAGGTGGATTGGATTATATAAAAAGACTACATCTGTACAGGGTAAAGCTGCAAAGCAAAGAAACGTGTAAACACTGTAAAAGCTGTTGAATCACAATGCACGGGGAGCAGTGTTCCTTAATGCCAGTCCCAACATGTTTAGCCTTCATTAAAAGTGTATTATATAAGCATAAAGGACCCAGAGTTACTCTAAAGCAGTCCGGTGTGGATACTTGGTCAGGGCCCCTAGGCATTTCAAAGTATGACTTACTCTCCAACATTAATTTTCAATGTGCTGGATCAACATTGTGAACACTGATTTCTTTACCCAAACCAGATGTTTTCCAGAACTTAAGCAGGCGGTACAGAAAGAGGATGCTGTGTCTGAGAGGCAGAAGTGCAGTTTTCAACCTGTTAACAAGCATCAGGTCACCGGTGAACAGACCCAGCCCAAGCATTGAAGGGGCCCTAAGCAAAATCGCATTTGGGGCTCCCATCATATCACTTTGTTGTCGCCTGAGCTTTACCATCATTAATGTTGGAGGACTGAAGCTGAATACTATTTTTTTTTTTTGGATGCATTGCTGTTTCAGCCCCATATACACCAGCCTGTTGAAAAACAGTGTATTTCAGTATGATACACACTGTCAAACTATGACAATGAGGAGGGTGGGACAAGTATCAATGCATGCCATATCCAATCTAGAGGGCACATGCTTTGAAAGAAATATCTGATTTAGGGTGTTTGACCTGCTTTTGGACATATTGGACATGCTGTTTTCATCTAAAAGATTTATAGTTTTGCATAATCATGCAGATGCACCTAAATACAGACTAGTAAATAAGACCTTTGTAATACAGTACCGCTCCAAACTACTGACAGGTACTGTATATGAATACTAATTATGCAGCATACAGAATTGCTGAGCATGAATGGAATAATATCGAATACCAGTGGACAGCAATCGGGCCCAGTGCTACAGGAAGTGCAGTAGCAAAACTGAACACAACGATACACAGGACTGCCAAAGTAAGACAGGAAGCAGACATGGAAACAAACGTCGACTTGACACAACACAGGGAAGCAGACACACTGAGGGACCACAACACCTCCACTAGAGGAGCAATAACTCAACATCGGCAACTAGGCGCAAGGGGACAAAGACCAGGACTAAATCTATTTAACAGAAGAATAAACAAGAAAAAGACAGAAGTAGAATCCTGAGGATGTAAAAATGAAATCAACCATTGAGATCCCGTGGATCACTCCTGATGTGCATGCCTGCCCGAACTACCAAATGCACGCATTTGGACACGTGCTAAACAAACAGTTTCAAATCAAATGTTTTCCAGCTCTGTAGCAACACTTCCATTTGCCTGTGTCGCTGGCTACCAAGCGGCTGATGTGAACCAACCCTAACCCTAAACAGTTCACTGGTACCCATGTGACTGTACTGACAACCTCCTCGGCATCCTGACATTGACATGACAAAGTGGATTCAACTACAACCGGTCAGAGTTGTGGAAGAACCGAGCTTGTTGTCATAAGATTCACACGGCTCCCCTTTACCAAACTGTTTATAAGATGCTGCACTACCATCCAGTCACAGCTCGCTGAAACACCAGATTTGGAAAAGGCAACACAAACTACGCTACAATATAATTGTGATTGCATTTTCCCCCACACATCTTCAAAAGACAAGTGTGTCGTGCTACACAACCGCTTCAGCAGCCGCCATGCGTTGAAGTGGTTGTGTTACGCCGTAAAGCTGCGACCTTCGTCCCCTTTAACAAACACAGCAGGGCGGTGCGTATGCGAGCACCTGTCGGGAGTCGGTACCAAGGGTAAACGGGTTGTGTAGCTTCTGTTGTTATGATGCAAGACAAAATTGGATCAAATAAATGCTATTAAAATCAAATATATAAATCCAGATGCCACATGCCTCCCATCTGAAATGGGCACGACATGTCCGACATGCACACTGACTGCCACTCAAAGGCTGTTTAAAACTTCCACGTTGGATACACTCAGAGCTCCTCGTCTCTTCATCTCTTCATCTCCTCTGTGGTGCATTTGAAAGACTGGAGCATCCAACGATTTCCAGGTCACAATCCGAGGCTGTAGGAAGGAGGACTGGAGGAGGCATAAATTAGCCAAATGGAAGGCGCCCCTGCATGTTAATTTTACTTGACATGAAGTTAAACCAGTGGCTGTCTGGAAGGACTGAAACCTGGATGAGAGCTGACAGTGTTTGTCAAGCTCGGGAAAACGCTCAGCCGAACGCTGCAGTGAAACACGTACCACCGTGTTTCCTGCTTTGCTAAATGCTGAATGCCTTTTCTGAGCCTGAATTAAGCCGCGCGTTTCCCCTCCTCCTGCTACCAGCTGCTTCTATTTTTATTCACATTTTTGTTTTCTGGCCTTTCAACGTCTTGACAATTTTTCTTTTCATAATGCATTAACTCTGAGGATACCTTAGGAGACCCTGCCTGGCGCCCGACGGCACCTCTTAATTCACAGCGTGCTCTGACACAAACACAAAAGGGGCTGCGGGGCTTTTAATTGGCCTCTGCCCAAATTAGGCAGATTTATCCCTCTCTCACATTAGCCGAGATGACCGGCCTGAAAAAAAATCACGTTGCTCGGGCGTTTCTCTGAGGCTTTCTCTCACCACGCACTTGTCTCGGAAATTGGGCTGAAACAGCAACTTTGGCGGTTAATTAGCCTCGTTAAAGAAACCTCCGAGGCCGACTCTGGAAATAAACATTCTTTGTTAGAGAGCGCCGGGGTGTTTTCAGCACAGAGCAGACCACTGGATGCGCACAATGAGGTTTGTCTGGGAAGTTATCAAAGGATCAAAATGTCTCCATCGACAGGCTACGATGCAGTTTGGCTTCACGGCTCCTCTATTATTAAGATTTCTGTTTGGGTTTGCCAATAAAATAAAATGGACCCAATCTGATGATCAATTTATTGTAGACTTTTGTGAAATCCAGACCACGCTTTGTGATCGCTTTAGTGATCCTTATCGAAATGCTTTTTCTTCACTACCCTCTCAAGAACACGGTAACGTTTCATCACGAGACCATCGAGCCTCCGACGGTTTAATCGCACCCAATCTGGCTGGAAATAATGCTGCTGACATTTCCAGGAGCCGGACGCTTCAGATGCTGTAGTGCGACGCAACACCAGTACACATCTCCCATTTTCTACAGCTCAATGAATTTGACCTGACAAAAACAGCCATAACCGACAGCAAACAATGCTCAGCTGATAACCAGCAGTGTCCGCCTCACAAAGCTGACTTTATTTAACTGGACTACTTCTGGTGACTCCAGAGTCCAAGAACTCCTGAATCTGGACGCAGTTGTAGAGGTCTTCATAGCAAAGACCCGATCTGGTACTGAAGCTCAGTCAGGTCAATCAGGCTCTTGGTGCTCTGGGTCGCAGGTTTGGGGTGCAATGATACCTGAACCCATGTTAATGTTTAGGTGGAACTTTGCAAGAGGGAGAAAATACACAGAAGTTAGACGAAAAACTGTTTGTGACA
>VUQK01029388.1:56537-74933 GCA_015106715.1 Bujurquina vittata | reverse complement strand
CAGCTTCACTGCTAGAGATTAACTGGGCCAGACAATAAAAATCATTGCACTAAAAGAAACAAAAAAAAATCCTTTTTTTGTTTAAAGAAATATTAGTAGTTTTTTTGAAAACATTTTTTCATTACCATTTAACAGCTTTCTAAAGATACATAAAATTAAATAGGTTTCACAGCAAAAATGCTAGAATCAAAACTTATTTTTAAAAAATTAGTGTTTAGCTGCTCTTTATAAAAGAGGTCACTGAGTCCACAGATCTCAGGCTCAGGGGGCGGGTTCCACAGTCCAGGGGACCACTGTTGCAAAAGCTCTGCCTCCTTTAGTTTTCAGACTTGTATGCTGCACAGCCAGCAGGCCCTAATCACAGGAGCTCCGGGACCTGCTGGGGATGTATGGGTGTAAAAGTTCACTATTGTATACCGGTGCTTGTCCATGCAGAGCTGTAAAAGTCAACACCATTTTACTCAAAGTGGACTCTGAAGTTGATGGGGAGTCGCAGTGAGGACTTAGAAGACTTATTCAGAAGCCTTACAGCAGCA
This sequence comes from Bujurquina vittata, assembly GCA_015106715.1. Classification (NCBI taxonomy): domain Eukaryota; kingdom Metazoa; phylum Chordata; class Actinopteri; order Cichliformes; family Cichlidae; genus Bujurquina; species Bujurquina vittata. The sequence continues at coordinate 74,397 of VUQK01029388.1, read as the reverse complement.
ACCTGCAGACATTCAAAGGAAACTTTGAAGAATTGAATTACAGTAATCCAGGCCTGATAAAATGAACGCATGAACAATAATCTCAAATTATGAATGTGACGCAGTAGAACTTGACTTAGCTATATTTCTTAAGCGATAACAAAAACTCATGTGGACATTCAGAGTGAAGGCTGAGTCAAACATTACGGCAAGGTTCCTGATGGGAGATTTCACATATGTGGCACAGGGACCTAGAGTTTCCATTACCTGAGGTACAAATCTGTCCGGGGCACAAACAAGGATTTCTGTTTTCAATTCACTGTCTTAATAAACATTCATTCAGTCTACTGAATTCAGAGAAACTTAAAAGCACAGCTCTGTTGTTTCAGCAGGTCATGTGCAATGTCTTTGTGGGCAAGAGTGTAAAATTCAGACCTCTGGTTTGGATTAAAATAACAGTTTAGAAAAACACTTTAAAGACATGATGCATTCTTAAAGATCTGCATGCCCCAGGGTGCAAAATAACATGAAATCTCCCAAAATTATGCTTTTCGCTTTGTTTTACACTTTTCAGGGCTTTCAACTGGGTCAGATTGGTCGCTTTTTGTAGGCTCATAAGTTTGATATCTCTGCTTCAGGACACAAGCAGAGTCAAACCATGCCAGCAAAAGCTTCCCAGCATAATAACTGCCAGATCCTTTCTCTGTGGGGATGAATGTTTCATTTTCCTTTAATTTGTCACTATTCTGTATCTAGAGGAAAGCGCAACCAAAACACATAAATACCCCCCAAAAAGCAAACATGGTTTGTAATGCTATTTGAAACTTGGCTGAAATGGAGTTTCCTTTAAGGGATTTTCTCTCAGTAAAAGGCTAAAAACACCCCAAACATTTTACCTTCTTTCATAGTGCCACGGCTGTCAAGAGTGAAATATAGTTTACTTTAATCCCTCTGCAAAGGGAAAAAAAATAACTGCATCACATTTAAGGCTTTTAAGCTGTGGTGGTGGGGGGAAAAGCTTTGGTGGAAAGTGTGTTTCCAATTTTTTTTTATCTCTACAACACCACAAATTTGTAAACACACTGATTCTCACGTGGCCTCTCCAAAACAAATAATGAAGCCTTCACAACTGACAGGAGATTCACCCACACTGGAAAGAGCTTTTGTGTGTGTGATTTTCAACACAGTGGGAGTGCCTTGAGTTCAGATGTGGTATACTAGCTGCGTATTTATGAACTCAAAGTAATTTATTAATGTACAGATTAGAGGCAGGTGGCTGTAGGGTGGATTCATTCTATATGCTGCTTGCAAACATTAGATTGCTTTTCTTGTTGAATAGAGCGCCTCTTCAATAACAGATACTCACTAATATAACATAGCACATGTGTTACAATGAACATCCATATACGGTAGATGTGCATTTTTTGCTGTAAATTTTAATCATACTGCTCTCTGAATCATGTTCTTTTTTTCCTCTCTGTCTGGGTTTGCAGCCTACTCAAGTTTCTACTCTTGGCCACACAATTATGTCCTTGAAATTAGCTAACAACTCTAGAAAAGGAATCTCTTAGTAGTGATTAAGCCATAGGCTGAGCCATGTTGGGACATACACACACACACATACACACACACACACACGCAGGGGTTGGCATTATATAGAGATGCATCAATAATTTAGACCTCTCCATCACTCTTGCACAGTGGGGGTACAGGGGCATGTCGAGTGCTTACAAGCACGGGCGTGTGTGTGTGTGCGTGTGTGTGTAATCACTGAAAAGCCAATAAGGAAGACCCAGCTGGAACCTCTGCCAATCTGTGGCCCTGTTCAGACCAGATATTAACATTAATTATGAGTGATCCAATCATAAGTAGACAGCTCCAGATCCTAATGCAACAAAGATGCAATAACATCCAATCACTCTGACTTCATTCAGAGGTGGTCTGAGCCACATATGGGCACATTGTTTTTGCAGTGGCTACACCATTGTGGGCCACTTAAAAGGACCTTCTACTCAAGTGGCGTGCTTTCCGTAGGTGCAAAGCAGCAGTGATTCTGGCAGAGTCCTGCACTTGCTTAATTACCCACAGCTTGTCATTAGCTATTTGTTTTTGCATAAGACTGTTGACCATTTGATGGAGTAAAAATTATAGCCCATTTAGCTTTTATTATTGAGCTATAACAGATATTATTGGGATTTGTAAGGACTTTTTTTAGAAATCTTTTTTAAGCATACTCAGAATACAGATAAAGAATGCTTGGTGTGATTAAAAATTGTGTCATCAAAGTGTTTAATAAAAGCGAATCACCTTGAGGTGGATATGTTTAATATCTTGGGTACTTAGATTAAATGATCAGGGCTGGTGGAGATTTGCTTGGAGATAATTGTGGATAAGAGGTTGGTTCTAGTAGTCTGTCTGTCTCTATACAGGTAGAGTGTGCATTTGCAAATATTGACCTGTGCATAACTCTGATATTTGGTCTAATATGATCTAATTTGTTCTAATAATGTGTTTGTGTTTTTACATAAAGAGCAGGAAGGTGAGGTCCAATCCCAAGCCACTTAAGACGCATGTGGACATAGATTCTAATGCTGCATGTTAACTGATTTACTATACAAAGAATTCTGTGTGTCTACCTCACTGGATATGAAGTACATAGCTTTTTTCCTGTTTTCCCTGTTGTATGATTTTGCAAATTAACTGGAAATTTACAGTTGGTTGACCATCCTAACCACTTGCATTGCTTATTGCACCAATTTGCACAAAATGTTCTTTTAAAAAAAAACGAAATCCTTTTCTTTTTCCTTTTCCTTTTCTTTTTCCATTTCTTTTTTTTTGATGGACAGCCCTGAGTTTTTTGTTGGGGCCCTCTGCATTAGTAGATCTCCTCTGACAGTCTCACTAAAGTGACACTGCTCTTTTGAACATCTTAAAAACTGTGCATAGCTGCAGACATGGGTGCTCTAATCTTTTCATAGATGTCGATACATTGCAAGTTTTAAGACCCGTGCCAAAATAATTATTTTTTCATTATGAGTGCTTTATCTGATAATGTCTTTAGGTCTTTCAGAGCTTATGCAACAGTTTGCATCAGCATGTCTCTAATTTTCAACTGTATGGAAAAGAGAATTAAAACAAGAGGACAGAAATGAATTACTGTTACTTACTGCATGAAATATACCATTAAATTTATGATTCATTTGATTTGGTAGGTGTAGGTGGATAAATTGGATGTGCTTGGTTTTGCAATGTTTGTAGGGTGGATGATATAAAGGAGGAGATGGCTTTGCTGAGTTCACACACATATTGAGTGGATGTTTTCCATTTAGATATACTGTACCAGACATGACTTTGGGCAGATATAGTGAGTGGGCTAGCCTGTGTTGTATAAGTTTGCAGTAGCTCCGGTAAGAACTGATTTGGTTTCAGGCAGATGCGAGATCAGTGTGTGTAAGTTTGTGCTAAATGGCAACGGCTGATTTAAGTTTAATGATGGTAGCTGGAGATATTTTGGGACCTCCTTTATTTTGTTCTGTTTTCTTGTGGAGAGGTTTGGGTCATACCTTCTTTATCTCTCACTGTTTCAACTTTATGTACCCCTGCAGCAAGAGGAAGTTGGCACATGGCTGCCACCAGTGTGTGTGTGTGTGTGTGTGTGTGTGTGTGTGTGTGTGTGTGTGTGTGTGCGTGTGTGTGTGTGCGTGTGCGTGCGTGCGTGTGTGCGTGCACGCTAGTGCTAGTACATGGCACGTGTCTTGCTGGTTTACCCTTTTCGCAGTGCAGATATCAGCTCATCAGCTCCAGTCTTAGTATTACCCCGAGAGAAGAACTCACTCTCCAAAAGGCACATAGTACAGTTAGCTCAACACATAATAGATGACCTTGGAGATTTCATTCAGCCAAAAGCACAAAATGAAGAACTGTGCCTATCAAAACATCTCTGTCTTTTCTCTAACTCTGTCACTTTCACTCAACCACACATACACACACCCTTTGTCCTTTACTGCACCACTTTCAGTAGAGAAGCTGAAAGTGTGTATGTGCATGTGTGTAGGTGTATAGGTGTGTTTGTCCAGTTGTATTCACAGACACTAACTGAAATGCATTTGTGTAAGTCACTTAGTGAAAGTGTTGGATGCCTTGCTGACCCTGTGTGTGTGTGTGTGTGTGTGTGTGCGTGTGTGTGCGTGTGCGTGTGCGTGTGTGTGTGTGTGTGTGTCCTCAAGTCAACCTCATGAGAGCAAACTGAGTTATATCTGCAGCATCAATCCATCATGCTCATTAGCATATGATTTGGCTTTGATTAGCATATCTATTAATATGGAAATGCAATATCACCAACACTAAACCCAGACAGGGCGGCCCTGTACACACTTACTCTGTCTCTCTCTGACACACACACACACACACACGCACACACACACACACACACACACACACACACACACAAATATCTTCCAAGGAGTTGTTCAGGGAATTTGTTGAAGGATGCCAGAGTTGATAATGTCTGTTAATGCATTAGTTTATATGTCACGTCAAGTCAGTAATCTCTGTGTTCAGAGGTTTGTTGTACTTTTCATAGTTATTTTTGACACCAGCTGTATTTGTTCATGTTGAGAAGATTCAGTCTGCTATTATGACCAGAATACACAAGTTCAAATTGAAATGAGTTGCTACTTTGGTCTTCTTCTGTGCCGTGTCACCACAAAATCTGGCATGAAGTGTTGATGAAACTACATTTACAGTTGTGCATTCTTTTCCTTGTCATGCTTGCGGGCTCTACAGCATACAACAGAGGGCTGCCATTGGCCCACAGGCAGCACTTTAAGGACCCTGGCTTTACACTAAAGAAAATGTGCAAAGGAAAGTTAAGAGTTTCACTGAGGCAACAAAAGTGAAATATCAGTCGGATCCTTGTGTGCATATAGTATTTATGTAAAAACTGCAGGATTTCTGTCTGATGGAGGGGAGGGAGGTTGAATTGCAAGCAACAGATACTTCAGTAACAATAAAAAGGAGCATAAGCACTGGAGTAAGAAAAATTAATGAGCAGCAGGTTGCTTGTAATGATTGCGTGGATGACTAATTGGATTGTACAAGGAACATGTGACGGTAACAGTAACTTCGCTGCCAGCTTAAGCTACCTCAGAGCCCCATAATGGTCAAAAAATACTAATTGTTCCTCCCAGTACCCGCTTCCAATCAAAGATGTCCTCACAGCCACAGAAAACACAATCAGATATTTTCATATATGGGCTTTTTCGACATTTGGAAAGTATTGCAGATTCCTGCATAATTAAATTTCTATGGAACATTCATTCTCATATCTTCACTACTTTTTTATGCACATTTTTCTTCTTGCTTGCTAAGATGATACATCAGGCTACAGTATGAAATAGCTGCCAGCAGCACGGATATAACTGATTAGAACACAAATTGAGAATACAGATGTTCCTTTACCTCCAAATCTGCTGCTGTTTGCAAGCACAGTCATCTATAAGTTGAATGTCTAATACTTAATCTACAGTGTTTCCTACATGTAACTTTTACAAAACAGGATTTAAAACATAAAATTATTTATCAGCTGTCAGGGAACCCAGACTTTGACATTTTGCGCGCTTGTTTTTTTTTTACTTACCTTTTTTTTATTATTCTTTTTCTTCTTTACCACAACAAAATGATGCATCTTCTCCTCTTCCAGCTGTATCAAATTGGCAGTAAATCACACTGTCAATGAACATGCCAAAACCTGTGCCAATAGTGTGAACTCCATTACCTTAAAGTAGGCGTTTCTTCCTCATCAACTTATGGTTGAAAAAAAATAGCACAAAATCCAGGGCTCTCACCAAATGTTAGAGTCATAGAGCTAACCTTTTTCTTAATTGCCAAATTGGTGTTTTTGATTAATTAATTTTGCCATGTTTTAAAAGGTGCATACTTTGTGTTTTCTTTCATTCTTACATATATGAACTACATGAAGAGCTATTGTGTGCTCATGGAAAAACAGTTTTTCCTGGAAATTCTCTGTATCTTAAATATCTTAATTGGAGGGTTTAATTTACTAAATCATCTATAGTGAGGACACAAAGAAGTAAATTCTGGCAAGAAAAGGGGATTCTCACCTTTCAGTGGGTTATTTGAGTATCAGTGTGCTTGCGCTACTGTCAGTGTTACACAGAGGGAGTTTCACCAGACCAGCTGCTGTAAGTGATGTTTCTTGTGCTGCTGGTTTGAAACGCTGCCAGCAAGAACAAGCAACAAGAGAGCCACACAAACACACTTGAATGTATTGGAGATGTACTTGAACCACTCAGGTCTGAAATCGAACACCAGAACTCCTTTTCGCTCATAATTCTCCTCTCCTCTTCTCCCCTCTCAGCTAAATGAAACAGCGAAGCAGTTAATGGAGATTGACAAGCCTATATCAGCTAATGCACCAGGTCCGAGCTCTGAGCCAGCCCCATTGGGCCCTTGCCCTCCTGGGCCCTCTCCCAGCGCGTCCCCATCTAATGGAAATGGCTCTGGCCATCGGAGAGGCGAAGGGAAAAAGAACGCCAAGAAGCGCCATTCGTTTACTGCCCTGTCCGTCAGCCAGAGGGCCGCCCAGCTCAACAACAGGCACAGCATGGAGATCTCCCACCCAGTCCTCATCAGCTCCTCTGACCCCAGAGCTGCTGCACGCATCCAGGTACATTCACACATTGTGATGTAGACAGATGCCGAAATTACCAATTTCTTGGTTAACACTGAGATCATGTTTTGTATGTGAAAAGCATATATTGAAAATCACTTTGATTTTTGATGTTGTTATTCAAGTTCATAAATTGTAATAACTCTTTAAAACTCAACACTCAATCTGCTTCTGTAAGAAAGTTTTGGTTTTTTTTTTTTTTCGTTTTGCACTACTACTTTCTAGTTAAATATCAGGCAACAAAAACACTATCTGCAAGCAGCTAATATCAGTCAGTGCGATGCCCCTGCTGGTCATCGGTTTCACCTCTGCAGCATTGCTCTCATTTCATAAATCAGAGTTCACTTCATTCACTCCGTTCCTCTGGATTTAATAACTTATTTTCCCAATCACCTACCCGTCCAGTTCCATGTAAATAAAATCATTCCTCTTATTTACACCTTTTCCCTAGAGACACATTGCTCTTGCAAATACCGCCTCTGGTTGCATTCATAAGTGGGTTTAGTTTGTATTCTGTGAATAATACCCAGCATGCGTACTGAAAATCTGCACGTGGGTTGTAGGCATTCTGCACATAACCCTTTTTATTGTATATCTTTCTGTATTTCTTTAGGATGCATCTCCCCCAGGTCCCTCTCCCTCCTCGGCAGGGGTGCTGGTGCCCCCCAAAGTGGCATCCATAACCTCTGAGCTGCTGGCCCATGCCAAGGTTCAGCTCCCACTCAACATGTGAGTATACCTCAGTGCTGTGAGATCACCCAGCTGTGACTTTTTTTTTGTTGTGTTTTTGTTTTGTTTTGGGGGGGTTTTGATTGCCCTTCCACCTGCCTGTTGTGGTTATCACAGTGTATGTGTGCCTGAGATCCAAGCTTGATTTCAGAAGCCACCTGTTGGCAGCATTAAAAATATTTCCTTTGTTGTGCTCTGAGCTATTGGCCATCTTCCACCACCTCTGCTACCACATTTACTTCTCAGCTGGTCGATGATGAAATTCTCCCCGTAAGGGAAAGAATTCAGCTACACATTACTTCTTTGCTTGTGTGATGCTTACATCATGACAAGGCTCTTAGCAGCATTTCATCATATGTTTTATGTGATTTCATAAAGATGACCATGAAAAGACAAAAAAAAGAGGGATAGCAGATGCATGCAAGAAACATTTCTCCAAATGTGACAAAAAGAAAAATCTTACTTTAGAAGGTCACAATGAGTATGGATGTGTGCTGGAGACTTTGTCATAAACTTTACACACTATGATATTCTATGGAAAACAAGAGACCTGATGGCTGGTGCCAACCAAGATTTACCCAACAGCTAACCTACAAATTAATTAACTAGGGAAAAAAGCTACCTTCAAGGTGAGTGTGTGCTTGTTCTCCTGTGGTTCTTTTGTTGTGTGGACCAGTTTTGTGGGAGACCTTAGGGGTGAGTATATTTTTGGAAAGTGAGGACATCTGTTCAGTCCACACTCCTTTCAAGGTTAGAATTAGAACCTAGGTATAACAAAAAGGAACAAACATTAATGAACCTCAGCTGTCTTTTACTTTGCAAAACAATATTAATATTATTTGGGGGGAGAAGACAAGTTTGTAGACCAAACATTATATACTGTGTAAAAGACAAATTATGTCAAACTTTCCACTAGAAATAATTTGATACTGAAGGAGAAACTGAGAGTTTCTGAAAACGCTTGAGGACCTTCTAAAGAATTTGGATCTAACAGAAAAAAAACAGTTTAGTGTACCATACAGTGTTTATCTTGTTTAACTTTTAAAGTGTTTGAGAATTGGGACTGTTTGATTTTTTTTTATTATTATATTATTCTGTAGGATTTTTTTTGCTTATTTGTTTTATTATTACTATTAATCTTTCGTCAAATAAGGGTTTGTGCTTTGGCACAAACCCTTGGTGTGTGTGTGTGCGTGTGTGTGTGTGTGTGTGTGTGTGTGCGTGCGTGTGTGTGTGTGTGTGTGTGTGTTGTTTACTATAAACCGGTGTCCTTCCTGCAGGATGTGAGCCAAATACAGCAACATTGTCAGATTTAATAATATCACCTTCCAAGTAGTAGGTACACACACACACACGCACACACAATGCACACATGCGTCCGGAGTGAGTTCGTCCTACTGATGAGGTCGGACATTTTCATCTTGACCTGGCAAGTATTCCTGTTGCCATGGGGAGACGGGAGACAGTCCCCACATCTGTTACCATGGAAACGGAGAGGCAGCATATATAGGACTTGTTTACTCTCTGGTGTTATCGTTTTCTCTTGGAGTCTGGGACCACATAACTATGGATGTGTTCCAGCACCAGGACCAGGATATCATGCAAATGTAGTACTTGTCCAACACACAAAACTCAACATATAGTCACATTTAGGAAGATGCTAAATACTGCATTGATCGATAAATGCGTTTGCAAACATAGAAACCAGGATACTTATGGCAAAGTGTGTCATTCAGGAGAGAAGATTTTTCAGTCAGCCTCTAGGGGCCACATTGGTCAGAGAGAGAAAAAGACTGATGTCTTTGAAAGTGTAGTCCTGCAAAGATGAGAAGTATGCAAAAGCAGTGATACATATTAGATTTAAGATATAGTTTTTTTGTTCTATTATAGTTCAAATAGTCATAACAGGAAGTTATTGTAAGATATGTCTAGATGCATTATTTTCATTTAGGTACTTATCAACTGTACTACCGTATTAGAGAATGTATTCTTACATTAGTGGGTAAGTAAAGGCAAAACCATATAGTGTTGTACATGTATGTTTAGCAGAGAGAAACTTGTCAAGTCCACATAACATCTCAAAAAATTGTATAAGCTGGTCTCAGCTGTGTAAGTCACTGTATTTGTTTGTAATGTTAGGGTGATGAGTAAAAAAAAGGTTAATATTAATAGTCTCATTTAAATCAGTTATTATTTTTGACAATTGCTCATGTTTGCAGTAACAATCCCACTCCGACCCTCTCTTTATAAAAGTCACTGACATACACAGACATGAAATGCACTGTGAAAATGGATGATTTGTCATGAAAGGACCAAACAGCACTGCTTTATTAAAATGTTTGCTTCTGTTTGCTCAGAGTAATTCACATGCATGCTTTTAGAAAACGTCCAGTGGGAGTTCACGATTAGGCGAACAGTTGCTCAACATTTCCTGTAGACGTAAATGTTTTTATTTGACTCACTTTTGCGTTTGCCCTTTTGCTTTTCTTCCTCAGATACCTGGCATTATATGCCTACAAACCCCAGAAGGCTGACGAGCTAGAACTTAGGAAAGGGGAAATGTATCGGGTGACAGAGAAGTGTCAAGACGGATGGTTCAAAGGGACGTCACTGAGAACTGCTGCCTCTGGCGTCTTCCCAGGAAACTATGTCACCCCTGTGTCCAGGTAAATGAGATCAGACTTATGGGTGTGGAGAGCGGAGGGTACTCTGGATGTCGTCAAATAATCACAGAAACTGCATCCTTATCCTGAACCTCAAAACGTCACAAGGTCAAGAAAACATCAGTGTGAAATGCAAAAATTGTACACAGTAAAAAATAACTGCAGCGCTCAGTGAAGCCAGCTGCACGTACACTCGGCAACTTGGCAAACTTGGACCACACTCACACAGCTATTACTTCATTACCAAAGCTGAAAAGCAAAACAGTAAAGTGAAATGAAATGGTTGTCACGTCAAGACTTGATGCTCACCCTTGTGTCCATTTATTTTTTTCTCTTCCTGCTGAGTGGAAAATCCATTTTAACTCTAGCCTTTATTAAGGCAAGGCTTTCAGCTTCTGTGACTGAAGTAAAAGGCTGGCAATAAAGGTATCTTATGCTGTGCCACATCAACTTCACTCTCATCAATTTAATAGAGCTTATAATCTTTTCTAAACCCACATTACAAAGTTCTGCATACAAGGCAACAATTACTTAACAAGCAGATTTTATGAGAGCATAATGTTTATAGTGCACTCGTGGGTTCAACTTATTGGTAAAACTGGTAATTTACCCGGTGACGGTTTGTTTTCACGAACAGACAAATGGTGCCTTACTTTTGATGTCTGAATCATTCTGAATCATCCTCTTTCTTTTTATAAAATGTCCAGTGTATACTGTGCCTTAAGGAAGGAATAAAGGAACCATTAAAGTGCCTTAGCTTTCAGAGAATTCCACCAGCTCTTATTATGACTGCCAATCATAACAGGGCTGTAGCTGTGGTGATGAAGCTTTGAGTACAGTTAACCTCCTTCACCTAAGATGGACAAGTGAGTGCAACAGAATTTCTCTACAGTATGAGCAAAGGGCACACGTAAAAATTTTTTAATCTCTTCATGTCCCGTTAAGGCCTTTTTGCTCAGTTAATTTCTTTCCATACTCAGCATTGCAATAACACCCTAATTTTGTCAACTCACAAAAGGAATGTGAATGGTAGCATTAACATAGTTGTTGTAATTTGCAATGCAATTTTTTTGCAGTCATTACTTAGCTGCAGACTGAAATGTGCAATTTGCAAGGTATTGTAGCATGCAATTGCACATGTGTTTCTGTGCACTCAGGCTGCCTCTTTTCACAAAGGCACACCCAAAAGGCAATTTTGGGGGCTGTAGTTGGAGAAAGGTACAATCTGAGCATATTAACTCCCTCGTGGTGATAAGTTATTCTTTCTGCTTCAGTCTAAAACCTACACTGTGGCTAGAAAAACCACCAAAATGATTAGGTCAAGCCTGCAAATTTCCCGGAAGCATAACTTGGGAAGCCATTAGCGGGAGGGAACTGTATACAGCTGTGAACACAGGGGGTGAGCAAAGTATAGCTGTGTATGAGTGCAAAACTGTGCCTAAATGAATTCTTTTACATTATATATTGTTATATGAGAATTAAATACAACATAAAATTAAACAAAACAGCAGTCAAGTGATGCTCTAGGCTATACTCATGTTTGGCTTCTACACCCTCATTGTAGATCATTGTGACTGTTGTCATTATTATAATTACCATCCTCATTGTTGCTTACTAGTACGGCTACTACTCATAGCTGTCCAAAACAAATAAACCAGTAAAAAAATGGTGTGCTGAAATATCTGGCAACTTAATTACCCTCATTATTCCTCTATGCATGAAAACATTTCCAGTTGCTTTATATCTAATCTGTATTCTGCTCCATGATGCAGTCAAGGAAAAGGAGCAAAAGGAAGAAAATGAAAGCACGGCACAGTAACAGTAATGGAAGAAAAGAGAGCCCAAAAAATGGGGGAGAGGAAGGTAATGAGAAGATAGAGCGCATGATGAGGCTATGCAGGATAAACAGAGAAAGCGATTGAAGGAAAGAAAAATATCAGAGGCAGAGGAGAAGAAAATGGTTAAAAGGGAATAGAATGGGGGTGACAAAGGAAAAGGTGAAGAAGAAGGGCATGAATTATGGAAAGAAATTAAAACAGAAGATAGCTGAAAGAGAAAGTGACAGAGTGAGGAGGAGGGAGAAGAAGGAAGAGGAAGCAAAAGAAAATGATACAAAGACATGAAACGGGTGCAAAAACAGCAGGTGTCCTTCTCCAGTGGATATGAATGGCTGCTTCACATTTTGCAATTATGCAATCCGAAGAAGAGAGGAGAGAAAGACAGGATGGGCGAGTAATCAAATGAGAGGCAATTTGTTATTTTTACGCAAGCATACTCTCTCCCTCTCCCTCCCCCCCCCTGCCTTCCTCCCTCCTTACCCCCCCCCCCTTTGTCTGCAGTGCAGCTCAGAAATTTCTCAGTATGATAATGAGAAGCTGCCAAAGATATGCACACACAAACACACCGACTTGGTCAAACACATAAATGCATGTTTATTTTAGATCTACACAGGTGGCCCATACTGGCATTTAAAGTCCACATTGAATATTTTCAAATTTGTTGTGAAATTTATTATCCAGTTTAATGCAGAGCATGAGTATACATAATAAATGCATGCAATTAAACATGAGAATCCACAAAAGCCTTTTGATTTTTGTATTGTTAAATTACTTTCAGATCTAAAATCCTAAAAAAAAATATCCTGAAATATCCGCTTTTCTTTGAAGTCTTTAAAGTTACTCATAGTGGGCAGAAAGATATACTGCAAAACCCAACACACACCATAACCAGTTAAATTTAGTGTGTCAAAGAAACAGTGGATAACGTTGCAGTTTCTTTTGGCAAAAACACTCACAGGGAGAGAAAGCCATAACTCTGTATGTGTCTGACGGGAAGTCGATGGGCAACCATAAGTGTGTGAATACCGCTGCGTCAATAATGTTCAGCTCACTGTTCTGCCATTCAGCACTCTGCAGACAGAAACATGAGCAGTCTGCAACGCCATATATGTTACAGCAGGACACTTTGTCATGCTGATCCACCGGTCAGTTAATAGTACTGGAATTTTTCACTTTGACAGAGGGTAATAGCTTGAAAGCTCCCTCTGATGGGGGGGGGAACTTGAAAATTTTGATTGTGGATTTAATACAGGCTCAACATTAACATATAGCATACAGTGTCTCCTGATGACTTTATACGCTCAGTCGTAAATACAATATGATGTGTACTTTGTCAGTTATACTCCCCTTTATTGCAACAGTCACAGTGGGGAACGAATTGGCCGGAGACCGCAGCATGACAAAAATTATTATCGTGTGTGATGAGCTCAAAATCTTGTTGCCTTTGAAATGGTTGCTTTGAAAAAGAGACCAGGTCTGTGACCACTTGCAGTCAGTTCTGACATTGGTGCATCAAGATGAAAATGAAATGGCAATATGCTGTCATTCTGATACCAGTCTATCAGTTTGCAGCTGTATGGGGTTTATTTGTGATAATAAGGGAATTAACTATGATAAATTGTCTGTTGCAAATCTGTTGCCATCTACATGTACAGAAATTCTCATTAAACAGAAATTCACATTAACTACTTACATTCAGAGTCCAGCCAGATCCTCATCGATTTAAAGCAGAAATTCAAAACAGTCACATAGTTGGTGCAGGACAGCAATTTAACTGCAAGATGGCATATGTGTTCAGGATATACATGTTGCTTTTAGACAGGAATATAACCAGAATACAACCAGCTGGCAACTGGCTGAGTTGCAAAAAGATGCATCATTGAAAAATTGCACTCATCGATGGAGACTAACTCCAATTGATTGAATCATGTTGGGAGTCTGTCTGCATTTATAAACTAAACCGTGATTATTTGCATTATTTGGAAACAGGTTGCCTCCAATCAGACAACCTCTACAATTACCTTGCAATCAAAACTAGTCAGCTAGAGGTTGAGTGTGTAACTCGGGATGTTCAAGCTCAAATTTGCTACCTAGCATTAAACAAGTATGTGGTCATAAGGTGAGTTACTGAGAAAATTAACAGATAAGGCCTGTCAAGTTATTACAATTCATTGTCAGCAGTGCCCAAAAATTTCAAGGCACTATGTCCAACAGTTTTCACTACCCCTAAAATGAACCCTAATGTGGCACTAGAAGAAAAGTCACTGAATTAACATAGTTAAACTGTTGTTTTCAAAGCTGGAAACTTTAATATATCGGTGGTAAATGCCAGCCAATGAAAAGTCAATATTGCTCTCAACTTTCTTCTTTGAAGGGCTCCATTTGGAGTCGGTGCTACTCGGAGCTCGTGTTTGTCGAGTCCAGGAGGAGGAGGAAGTGGGTGCAGTCAGGTGGCAAGTAAAATCTCCGACCCTTCGTCTCCAGGATCCCCAGGGCCCTCTTCATCCCGTCCCTCCACCCCACTGTTAAACTCAGTCAACTCTGTTAACAGCATCAGTCCCGCCTCCTCACCACAAACTGCCGCCGCCCAGCTGAAGAACTGCCTGCGCTCCAGCCAGCACACGGTCAACCAGGCACGCACCTCAATGCAGCTGGGTAAGCAGAAACATGTACACTCTTGCAAATACATATTATACATTTTAAAAATTTATGTTTACACTTGGTCAAACTTTTTTCTCAAGTTTTCTAAAATGTGCTATGTCATATGCAATTTGATGCACTAAATCCAAAATGGTATAATTAAAATAGCCTATTGTATGGTGCCCCTGAGAGGTCGAATGCACAGCAACTTTAGAAAAAAACAGCAAATAGAAAAACAATGCACAAAACACAAAAGAAGTTGAATAAAACACAAAGAAAGTTGAATAAAATCCAAAGGAAGAAGAAACAAACTAAATCTCACAACACACAACAGAAGTGTTTTTAGGGAGACATTAATGTGACGGAGCAGCTGCAGAAACCCAAACATGTGAAGGATCTCGCTGAGACACGCTTAAAAGAAGCAGAAGAGTTATCACTGTTGTGAGGAAGAAAAAGATTCGAGGTCATTTGTGTTTTAATCGCACGATTTACCGTTTACTGTTAGTTTCTCACTTCGCAACTGCTCTGTCAGGTTATTGTCTCCACAAAAACACTTCTGTTGTGTTTTGTGAGTTGTTTTTTGTGAGCCTTTGGGGCATTTTTCTATTTCCATTGTGTTTTATTCAACCTTTTCTATTTGCTGCATTGAGTGGCAGTGCTTTTGACCTTTCAGGGCCACCATACAACTGGCTACTATTTCCTAGATATTTAATTTTTTCGCACTGTACATCTATGTACATTTTTCAATGAGTTTTAATCATAAATTTTAAGCTTCAGTATGTGTTCTCATCTCCTTATGATGACTGATAATATGTCACCTTTCTTCATTATGTAAGGATTTAAGTCAGAAAAAAGTATTTAAAGAGAAGACTTTATATATAAAGCATATCAGGGTTATTCTCCTTCAATTCACAAAAAGAGCTGTACTGAATTTATTTAGAGCCTTGCCTGACAGACCAGGATAAGGTTGGTGTACTGAGGTGGGACATGGAACACCTAGATATATATCGCTTTAATCACTCGGCCTTATGTCTGTTTATGTTTTAACAAAGCAGTCCACCAATAGAGGAGATTGTATGAAAGAAAAAGAAAAATATTATTCATGGGGTATTGTAAAGTGCTTTAAAAAACTTAACTTTGCGGCATTACAGATTTCCTGCTGATAGGAAGGTCTGTTTCAAGGTCAGAGATAGTAAAAAGTAAAGTTTTGACTCATCACAAACTAAAAACTGACACAGCCACTACGTTTTATGGTAGGTAAAAGATTTTACTTTGATGTGATTCATAAGTTGACTTACGCTTGTGAAAAACAACGAAAAAAATTCTACAAGAGAGGTGGGATACATTAAAGCCTCCTAAAATTACTGTGTCAGGGAAGAGCTGAATACTTGCTGCAAAGAAATATTCAGTAAAAAGAAATCATATGGGGATGTGCAGTATTTCTACAGTTTTAATGCGCTTCAAGACATCTGCTCACCATCCTACAGTCATAAAGGAGCAGAGTCCAGATCATTGTAGCATTGTAGCCCCGTATTCTTTGATTGCAGGATAATGGAATATTGAACACTCATTAATTCAAGTAGCTACCATATCAGTTATTCAAGTATCCTCTTTAATCTTTAATTTCTTCCATGTTGTTAGTGCGGTTTGGGTTTTTTTTTTGGCAGCAGTTAAATGAAAACAAAAAGAAAATGGGCAATAATGTTGTGATGAGGTCAGGCAGTTTATCCCAAATGTGTTGAACTGAACATTCAGGTTTTTCCAAACCAGACAGAGAAAAATAGTATTTTAGGGGACACACATTAACATATAGAAGAAGCAGCTGGTGTATTTTTTATGAGGCAGCATGATAACCAAGATTCCTCTTCATTGCTCTGCTATAGTTCAATGCATTTATAAAATACACTCATTTGCTTTTGTCTTCAGAGCTGCCTTAATTCTTCATGGCATAGATTCAACAAGCTGTTGGAAACATTACTCAGAGATTTTCGTCCATATTGACATGATAGGATCACACAGTTTCTGCAGATTTGTCGACTGCATAGCCATGATGTGAATCTCCTGTTCTATCACGTCCCAAAGGTGCTCTATTGGCGCTAAGATCTGGTGACTGTGGACATTTGAGCACAGTGAACTCACTGTCATGTATAAGAAGCCAGTTTGAGATGGTTTAAGCTTTGTGACATGGCACATTATCCTGCTGGAAGCAGCCATTTGAAGAAGAAAGAGCTTTATTTGTCACATACATAATATGCAGGAAAATTCAGTCTCGGCATTTAACCCATCACACATAGACAGCACAACGTGGAGCAGGGGGGCAGCTAGAAAGTGCCCTTGTTTGCTCAGGGGCCCACAGTCATACCAGCCCGTGGATTTGAACCAGCGTCCACTCAGTGAAGAACCTGCTTCTTCTCCTCTAGGACAGCACTCCACTGAAGATGGGTACACTGTGGTTATAAAGGCATGGACAAGGTCAGCATGGTCATGTTTAAATAGTCTCTCTTTTTCAGACCATTCTCTGTGAACATTTGAAATGGCTGTGCAGAAAAGACCAGCAAGTCTGGCATCAAGAACTGTGCCATATTCAGAGTCACTTAAATCACCTTTCTTCCCCAATCTGATGCTCGGTTTGAACTTCAACAGATTATCTTCATCATGTCTACAAGCCTAAATGCATTGAGTTGCTGCTGTGTGATTGGCTGATTAGATATTTGCATTAGATATTTGAGCAGGTGAACAGGTGTACCTAATAAAGTGACCCTGAGGGTATGTTGCTATGCAAATATAATGCATTTCCAACATTCTTATATTTTTATATTTGCACTGTGTTGATTGCAAGTGGATAGCCCTCAGTAGAGCAGGAAAACCTAAATATAATTCAGGTACATTTAAGATCAGACACGAAAATTTAGAGAAGACTGTGGTTACATTTAATGTGTCTTCTACACATACACTTAATCTCTGCACTTTACAACATGAACCTCTAACACTAACGATAAGATGTTGTGTTCAGAAAAGGTGTACAAGAACACACTGTACCTCAGTTGGATAATTTAGCACAATAGCAGTGTTACTACATGCACTGACACATAAAAAACACTCCACTCACGCACACAACACAAAGACATTACTAAGCACTCTGATCATGCAGTGTTACTGATTTTTGTCAAAAGCACCCTTACACACGATTCCCAGAAACACGCACAGTAGTGTCCACACAAGGTCTCGATCATATCAGCCTTGTTCTCTCTTTGAATCTGTGCTTTCTCCCTTTGAAAAAAATAATGGTGAGTGTTTCGTTTGGGAAGCTGAAGAGTACA
>VUQK01029388.1:37144-51463 GCA_015106715.1 Bujurquina vittata | reverse complement strand
TTTTTGGTCTTTGTTTTTGTTTTTTGTTTTTTTTTTTTTGCTTGATTTTAACAGTTATCGTCTCAACATTTAATTATGACCGCAGTTACATGACAAATTTTTCTTTGAGATGCCACTGTGACTGAATTTGGTTGTTTGAGGTTAAATAATTGAATTTATCTGATGCTGAGTGCTGCAACTTAGGATTATTTTTCATTTTGGTTCCTGGTGCAGAGCTTCTGGTCAGTGGGGCCTTGCTGTGTGGGGTTTGCATGTTCTCACTGTGCCTACATTAGTCCCTCGAGGTACTGTGTTTTTTTTCCACAGTCCATGCTTAAAAATATTGATGATTCTAGACTGGCCGTAAGTGTGGCTGTACCTATGATGGACTGACAACCTGTCCAGGGTATACACAACTTTTGGCTTAATGAACCCTTTTGACACTAAGTTGTATAAGTTGTTAAGAAAATGAATGGAGGAACACTTTGGTGATTTCATGGACTATAAAATACCTCAAAAATAGTAAAACACAGTAATTGTGACCGTTCCTTCTTTGATAAATGATATTAGTGTAATGAATTTACAAAAAAAAGCCCCACATTATTTACATGCTTGAATCCTCGTGGTATTTACAGTGGGTACTGTTTTTTTTATTTACTAGCACCAAAGTTAGTGCAACTTTCTTGGGTAATTTGATACGCCAAAATTAACAGCACACAACCATCTCTTCTGGATGAACTCAATATTTCTGTTAATGTAAGAGAAAAACTAACGACTGCTTAATGGTAAGAGTAGCTATAAATATAGTTTCCATTAATCAGCTGATTGATTGTTTATTTGTGTCTGCCCGGCTGATGCCGTTTGGAAGAAACATTTCTACTGAATGTGAGAAACACCGTGTTAACAGTGTCTAATCTGTTTACATTAGTAGTTTAGACAAAGACATGCTCTACAAGTTTGCGTTCATAAAAGGAACTGGATTTAATTTACAGACTGTCAAAGGAAGCCATTTGTGCCTAAACAAATGACCTCTTTAAACTGTCCAAATGAAGTTATTGACCAGCCAAAGTAGGTGTATTTCATGTAGGAAACAAATAAGCCAAGCTGAACAAAGTTTTTCGTGGGTGTCTTTTTAACAAGTATTGTTGCTTGTTCATTTCTCCGGTTGAGCGCACATTTCAATAGAGTTTTGTGCGCATTAGTTATAATTACTACGAAGAAGTAATCCTCCGCAAGTGTTGTGTTCTGGCCATTTCACTGACAGATCATTACTCTTATTGTCCTCCATATTTATTGATGACTTTTGGTTTTCGGAGCTTCGTGCAGAACAGGCAGGTTTTCCTTCAAGCCTGGTTCAGTAGGCGACAGTATTACAGAGCCATCTGCAAAGGCTTGCAAATTTTCTGTGACAGCTGGGCAGAACTATCACAAGGGCCAGTGAGCACTGGTGGCTGGCAATAGAAAAATAAGTCACTGAAAATATGTGTAAAGAGAGATTTTAAATTTGCACTACATAGAAGAAGTACAGTCCCGCTGAGGTAATATGATTAGTTCAGTTTATCTGTGTTTGTTTGTCTGCTTGTTAGCAGGATTTGCTCCAGAACCGGAACTGTTTTTTTAGGAAATTTTGAAAAGATTCTTAACCATTGAAAGATAAAAAAAAATGGACATTTTCCCACCACATTTCCACAAATATATATCAGATTGAAATACATAAATTTTAAAGACATCAATATTCTTAACCAGTCAAGGTCTAAACACTGAATTTTTAATTTTACTTATTTTAAGTCTGAAACTGAACTTGTTTCTAATGTGACTATACATCGTATTGTTATTATTATTACAATGTCAAGGTAAGCTAGTTCAATTTCAGTAACAGGCTGCACAATATCTAATCAGCTGTATACTGTAGCATGTTCTGTAGCTCATGTATACAGTCTAGATAAATCATTATAGAGTAAAAGTCATTAAAAATTGCTTAAATCCTTATGAACAACTTTTTGAGAAAGGGAAACTTAACTATCAATAATGTATTGAAAAAAGCTTGCAGGGCTTTTTTCTTAGAATGTTCTTTCAATGTCATATTTCTTTTGTAGGAATATGGAAGAAGTCTAAGAGCAAAGATCAAGTCTTTGTGTGGATCATTGTAAAAGCTGACAGTTAATAATTTGAAGAATATAGCACAATACTGGAGCAATGTGACATCTTATACATGCTGTATACATTAATAAGATTCACTACATATAAAACTACATATATGTTCGTGTAAAAAGGTCTGATGATTGATCCAGCACCCAATATAGCTGAGGCAGTGGTAGCTAATATAAAGGCTCTGTGTGCATCTTCAGATCAGTTGTAATCATGCTCAGACATGCTTGGTATTGATTCGTGTCATCGTGATTAAGGGTGTAAAATCACACCAAGCTGCATGAGCTGAATGAACAATATTACAAAGGCCCTCAATGATCAATCACAATGAAGCCTGCATGAAAAAGCATGAATCTGCCTTTACAGATGCCATTAAGAAACACTTGCTCTATAATCAATACACCATATTCAGCTAAACATGTAATCGCCTTGAAGACCAGAGACCCAACCACTTCCCACTTTCTCGGTATAAGGTGGGCGTTCACACTGTGAAGACAGATCTTTAAAAAGAGAAGAATCGAACTGCTATCTGAATGTACTAAAGACCTCACTCTAAATGTTCTGCTTACACAAAAATGCTTTATGGTGTTAAAAATTACACTAACAGTAATAATAGTAAACTAAGAACAGTAGTGTTATTTTTTTTTAGTTTACTATCACTGGAAAACCTGGAAAACTATTAGTCATAGCTTTATAGTTTGGTACAGTTGTTTTCAGAAGTTTATAGACACTCATTTTGGGCATGAATGTCAGTAATTTGGGGGGGGTGAATGGCTTCTTTGACGTGTTCTTTTTTCCAGGGTGGAATAATTGTAGACAAGAAGAATGATACTGTGTCAGCATGAATACAAGAATGGTGAAACCAGTACCCAGCTGTGTCCAGATTTAAGAAAAATATCTTTCAATAACTCTAAATCTCACTTCTTAAATTTTTGTATCTTGCTGCATATTTTACACACAAAGTAAATGTAAAGCTTTAGGTTTTAAAGGGAAGTTACAAAAGTCGGTGAGAAGTACTGGATGAATGAATGAATGAATCAATCAATCAATCAATGAAACAGCTACAGCACAGTTTGATCTAAAACACCCCAGGTTTTTATGCAAAGCTAAGCTAATCACATTCACCTTCATGTAGCATTCAGAGATCCAGTGGTATGTTCTGACTCCTTCCAACATAAAAGGCAGCAAAGCAATAGCAAAAAAAAATAGTGTCTAAACTTCAGTCAGAAGATTTCTGCAACATGTGAGGCAGCTTGTGATGTTTTACCATTTGCTCTTTTCTGTATTTTTCCATGTTGTAATATATGTGTGCACAATGTACATGTAGCAAGAAGAAAAACACTAAATACCCTCTAGACACATATTGCTTTCCAACATCACTTTCATTACTCTCTTATCAAGAGAGGCCTTGTGAAATATATCTTTATATAGGAAAAAGATGACCCTTACCAGCTCTGAGTTATTTGTTGTCTTGTTTCTCCCTCATTCTATCCCCTGTCTTCCCCTCCATCTTTTCCTGGATGCTCTGTATTCAGAAGGAGAGGAAAGCTGGAGGATTATTAAAACTCTTATCGGGCGCGGCAGCAAAGAAGAAACCTCGCTCACCTCCATCCTCCCCACCCACCCATGACTCCACTGGTCAAGGCGCCATGGCCACCGACCCCATCCGCCACCGTCACCACCACCACGCCCGCTCAGGTTCCTGTCCAATGGCGTCACAGGGACGAGCCGGTTCCTGTCCAATCGAGAGCGACATGGCGGGAGCAATTGGGCTGGAGCCTCTGCACAGAAAGTCTGGTTCCCTGGATACCAACTTCCCCATGTCACCCCCGGCAACACGTGCTGGCAATGCTCTGATGGTCCTTCGGCCCGAACCCAAACCCCTATCCAGAGAGAGGTGGGCACACAGACACATGAAAACACTCACACACGCATCTAAACACTAAAATTTGTATATGAAAGGTGGATTACGGCACCTGTTATTATGAGCGCAACACTTTTCTGATACCCTGGAGAAGAACCGCCTCAGCCAGTCAGTGCTTGTTATTTACTCCTCAGCCTTAAAGGGCTGATGGTGTATTGCTGTCACCCCGCCAAGTGGGCGGGCAGCCAATTTTCAACTTTCTGAACGCATTAACTCACGAACCATGTGACCTAGGATGTTCAAATTCAAACCACAGATGCAGCCCCTAAACATCTTGGGCAAATTTGAATCTCAGCAACCTTGACCTCAAGGTGAGAGGTCAAAGGTCAAGTTCTGAAAATCTTGTAAATGTGATAACTTGATAATGGTGTCACCTATGATGTTCAAATTTATATAATATGTGCATCTACTAAAAATCTCACAAGTTTGAATCTCAGTGACTGAGAGCTCAAGATCAATTCAAATCAAGGTCAAGAAAGATGTCACCTAGGATTTTTAAAGATAGATAGATATTTTATTGATCCTGCAAGGGAAATTATTACGTTGTGGGATGCTATAGATGCATTTACTGAAAATCATGGATGACTTAGTGGTAGTATTCTCATTGGTTTATATTTATTATCATTTTAGCATTTATTATTCCTGGTTCTTACTTACTCATTTGCTTTTGAATTGATATGGTGCGTAAAGTCACTGAGGCTTATTTGCGTCCCATTAAGATCTACTGAGACCAGGTAATTGTATGTTCTAGAACTTATGCTTCCAGGGATTCTGTGCTACCTAAAGCTTCTGCTGCCAGGAGGCTGAGGGGTAGCACTGACAGTATTTTGAAGCCTTAATTTTTTGCATTTTGGCCATCACCCTGCTACCATGCTTGGATGAGAAAATGGAGTAATAAATTATCAGCCACTGAAAGTAAGCCTGGTTACCAAGCTGAATCCATAGACTTTACAGGTGCATTGCAAAACACTAACAACACAGAGACACGGACAGTAAAAATGATGCAGACACCAATAACACCAACTTAGTTGAGAGGAATCAAGAAACAGCAACCTGTGAAGGTGAGTATTGGCTCTAAAGACCAAGACAACACCAGACTTTAAGTATGTTCATTTCTGCTGTGTATGTGGGCATATTAACATGTGGATTATTTGGTTTTAATGCCAGCCTTCAAGGAGTGTTTTGCACTTCCGTGTTGGCTTTATTTTTTAGCTCCAGAGGTTGCCGCTTGATAAACCCAGATAAACAAACAAGCCTGCAGGCTGAAGTGATGCTTTTATGAACTTGGCTCAAGCACAAGGTTATTGTCACTGTAGAACGAGGCTGCAGGCGGTGCAATATTTCTCAAACAAACCCATTATAGTTGTTCTCTCCAGAGTGATTAAAAAGTTGTACAAGGTAATATTTGATTATGTACGAGCACACAACACTGACATTACAGCAAATACTGTGAGTAAACTAACAGTCTAACCAGCTGGAAAAAAACAAGCTTTTCTGACAAAATTGAGAAATGTGACATCAAATCTTGTGAGAATCACTGATAACAAACCATAAGCAGAGAATGGATGAAAACAAAGTTGGAACCCTTCCAGAGGTCCCTTCATGACCAACAACTCGGTGCTGATTTCCCACAAAAATAGAAAAGTAACACCTCTTAAGGTGATAGTTTTCATCATGTAAGCCACCATCCATGCTAGTTTTTCAGCACCTGTAGTACAATATGTGAGCTTATGTAACTGAGCTTAAGTGTTGATTAAGAACATCTCTTAATACTACCATGAAACACACACAGTGTTCAGAAGGTTACTTTTGAAATGTAAGAGGTTACAAAATACGAGTTACCCTTTTACAAATGCAATAAGCAATGTAATGAAGCCATTTTATTTACATCACTAAAGTATTGTAACTCTACATCTACAGGTCATAAATTTTTCCTTGGGTTTGACATCAACCGTTTTAGTGCTGAAAGCACAATCACTTTAATTCTGTTAAATTCAACAAACAGTTACCTCAAGGTGCTTTATATTGTAGGTAAAGACCCTATAATAATTACAGAGAAAACCCAACAGTCAAAATGGCCCCCTGTGAGCGAGCACTTGACGACAGTGGGAAGGAAAAACTCCCTTTTAACAGGAAGAAAGCGCCGGTAGAACCAGACTCAGCAAGAGGCAGTGATCTGCTGCGACAGGTTGAGGGTGAAGGAAGAGAGACAGGCAAAAGACATGCCGTTGAAGAGAGCCAGAGCTTAATTATAACTAATGATTAAATTCAGAGTAAAAAGAGGTAAATGAAAAAAAATAGTGCATCATGGGGGAACCCCCCCCCCTCCCCCCCAGCAGCCTAGGCCTATAGCAGCATAACTAAGGGAGGGTTCAAGGTCACTATAAACTTGATCAAAAAGGTCAGTTTAAAGCTTAACAATAAAACTAGAGAGGGTGTCTGTCATCTGAATCCAAACTGGGAGCTGGTTCCACACAAGAGGGGCCTGAAAGCTGAAGGCTCTGCCTCCCGTTCTATTAAGTACCCTGGGAACCACAAGTAAGCCAGTAGTGTGAGAGCTTATTGAGGTAATACAGTACTGTGAGGTCTTTAAGATAAGATGGGGCCTGATTATTGAAGGCCTTATACGTGAGAAGGTTTTAAAGAAGATTTTAAGATTTTAAATTTAATTCTGGATTTAACAGTTAGCCAATGAAGAGAAGCCAATATGGGAGAAATATGCTCTCTCTTTCTAGTCCCCGTCAGTGCTCTCGCTGCAGCTTTTCAGATCGGCTGAAGGCTTTTCAAGGAGCTTCTGGTAAATGTGCTCTGCTCTCTATAGTAATGCTGATTTCATAAGGAAAGTGTTGAATTTTTAGCACTGACAGGTGCTAACATCTGGCCACTCGCCTGGCGTGATCAACTGCTTTGAGGCATGGCGGACTCAGATTGCTTACAATAATGTGCATTGATCTGGCTGGCATGCAAATGGACCAATCAAAAACAGTACTCAAAACCTGGGAACATCCTGCTAAATGAATGAAGTACATGTAAACAGAAAGCTCCCTGTAAGCCATCCTACTCATGAAAACATTCATTCTGCTTCTTTTCTGTGCACACAAACACACACACACACGCACACACAGATTTTGTGCCCCCTTAGAGAAAACCTATAAATGCTGGAATTCACTTAAAGACTCTTCAGTTGGACGTTAAGGGCGAATAATACATTTAACAGTAGCATAAAATTATCACCGTCAGCAGGATGCTGGTGCACTGGGAACGCTGGTTATCACAGAATGATCACGATGCTTGTTCTGTTTGTGTGAGAAACGTAGAGAAGGAACACAGTCTTGTCCCATGTGTTTGACAGTGGTACACCAAAACATTGACACTGTGATTATCACAACAATTTATCATGCTCTTATTGGATTTTGAATAATTACAGAAATAAGAAGCCAAAAAAAATCCTTCACTGTGCAGCTTTTCATTTATTAGAGTCTAGTGGAAGTAATCTCTGGTTCTCAAGGTGTAGAATATGACTAAAGCAATTGAATTTAAAGGTAAAATTATTGAATGATTTTTTTCTTGTAAGTCAAACAAGAAGCCAGTTTTTAGTTCCTGTTTAGCTTCTTTTTTTACACGTGTGAGAAACTGCACACTGGAGATAATGCTAGTAAATGGGTGCTGGCACTGTCAAAATATAAAAATAAAACTAATATATTACACAGAGATGACTGACTACTTATCTAAATTGTAGTATTTTAGCATTGGCATATTATCAGGATTGAGTGGACATGCCACCAGAAAATACAGAAACTTCCTGGAATCAATTAGAGACAATGATGGAGCCCAGAGAACTATAGTGTTGATGCCTCTTTTAACTCAAAAATCCTGATCATAATGATAGAAAAGTTCTATAAACTAATTTACTGTGAAATAACTTAACTGATTGAATTAAATTAGGAGGATTGTCCCAGCATGCGATCTTGACTTTGCCATTCTGTGTTTCCGTGAGGCAGGTATCGTGTGGTGGTTCCCTACCCACCCCAGAGCGAGGCAGAGATCGAGCTGCGGGAGGGGGACGTGGTATTCGTCCATAAGAAGAGGGAGGACGGCTGGTACAAAGGCACTCTGCAGAGGACGGGGCAGACCGGCCTGTTTCCAGGCAGCTTTGTCGAGAGCTTCTGAGGTGCAAAAAGCGGACGAATGAATTCAGACACTGTTCCTGTTACTGAGTCATAAAACACATAAATGCACATACAAACTCCAAGGTTGGGCTGATATCGGTTTCCCAGATTTATCTCTGTTTTATTGGATTAAAGATCAACACTGGCCTGAAAACAAATATTGCCTTAAGAGGCTGCTAACCTTGAAAACAAAGGAGAATTTTAATTATTTATTTATTTTGGCCAAATTAATCTGTTAGGCAGCAATGGAGTTTGGAACTAAAATGTTTTTAATTCTATTCAAACTTATTGGTATTGGTTTTAAAAATCCTTATCAGTCCACCATATCTACACACACACACACACACACACTGATACTGTACAGGAGAGCTAGTCCCTGCTTCGACCAGCTCAGCCACACAGGAAGCAGGGCAGCTCTTCCCATTATCCGCCCAGTGTCGGGTCAGAGGGGCTCCATCAGACTCGTGTTGTTTTCCAGACCCATGATGTTGACTACTGAAGGCACACAGACTGAAAGAGCACAGAAAGACGAACTCTGCCACCCAGTTCTCCTCCTTGGCATCATCCACCAGCAAACACTAGCTCAAAAAAAGCATTAGCTCTGCTTTTCCTCTGAGACCTCAGAACTTGAATTTGGGTGCTTTTTTTGTTTGAGAAGTGAAAACACACAGACAGGTGATGAGGAAGTACGTAAGCCTACACTCCAGGATCATTGTAAGCACATCTCTGTGTCTAATCTATGACGAGTATGTTTCTTTTTCAGCCGATATATTATTTGTTAACAATGCATGTAGCATTATTACTTCTTTTTTCTTTTAATGTTTAAATATTTGTGTTGCCAGGCTGTGATTAAATGTCACAAAATGTGTAATTTAAAAGCCAGTGTCGCAAAAAAGTAAATTGTTCATTTTTCTATTTAAATATCATAACATAAAGGTAAACTGCTTCTTTTATTTACCATTTATTACATTTGATTTAAACAGACCCCATCAGTTGGATTAAGCTGAACTGTTGAATGTAAAAAAAAGGAACACAAAGTCACACCAAAACTCCTTTAAAGAATTAATTTGTATTTATAGTGCCCTTTTTGAACTTCTGAGTTTAGAAACACAAGAGATGCACTTGGTAATATTTGATACAACCTTCCAGAATATCTACATTTACAGTATTTTACTAATGTACAGTATTTACTTGACAAAGGGGATTTCCACTGCTGCTTCTCACATACTTGTTTTAAATGCAAATATGATTTTTCTCTTCACAAGCACAAATTTCTTTGGTGGGGCAAAGTGACTAAATAATTTTCCAGATGTGAGCTTGAAATGTAGAAACTCAAACCAACCAACACATAGTTTCCAATATGGGCAATTCTCATAAACTGAGTGCAAGGAGTACTGAGAGTAAATCCCCTTCCTCAGCTTTTTCTTGACAGTTTTTTATCTCTCCTGAGACAATGTTGCCAAACCAAAACTGCACAGACTCGATGCTCATGAAAGAGCTGCGCGAGGAAACACCTGAGTCAGAGGACACAAATTTTCATCATGCAACTGCCAGCCTTTGACTTTTTTCCTCAGATCTTGTCAAATAATTTTATTCCGCTTTAGTGAAAGTGTTGTCTGTCTGCTTCTGTGATTCTTTCATATCCAGAGTTTAGATGCAGGCTTTTCTGGTTTGCATTCTGCCACAACCACCTACCTTTTTCCCTGTTTGTGCAGACAAAAGCACAGCAGCACTCAGAGCTTGACTCTCTCGCTGTGTGTACGGTGGTACATCAGAGAGTGAGGACACAGGTACAGGGCATGAGGGACTTCCTCACCTAATTTCTTAAATGGGTGAGCGTAAAGCACATAGACGACGGTCATTGATTGGCTGGGCGCTTAAAATCTCTAATTAATGCTAAACTGATCAAACAAAGAGCCTTTATGGCTTAACCACTGTTAAGGGAACACTTGGTCATCACAGTACAGCACAAAGTAAGTAAAACTTCAGGGATATCAATCTGTCCAGTTAGGAAGCGTAAGCCATTGTGAATCCATTTCACATGCTTTGGTGCAAGTTCACATTTGGCACATTGACAGATGTGAAAGAGCATGGAGATGTCGTAGCAAACTTTATGATGCGTGAAACACTGGCAGGGCACCAGTCGCGGACCTGCCAGTTCTGGTGATGCCAATCCAGCTGCACAGTGCTGGTCTGTGAGCACAGGTCCCACTAAAGGACACGGTGCCCTCGTGCCACCCTCATGAAGTCAGTTTCTTACAGTTTGCATATGAGTACCAAACCCATACCATATTAATTTTATTGATTGATATGTATTCTTGGTGTGTTCTGTGTTCTAGATGCTGCAATTAAAATCAAGTATAACAACATTTATAGATTTTCTACATAACCAAATGAATACATGGACCATGCCATGCACAGTTTGTGCTCCTGTAACGTTACAGCTGGACTTTATTCACAGCATTCGTTCAGTATGGCTTGACAGCTTGCAAATATACAAAGATTTGCCCAGCTGAAAATCCAAATTTCACTTAAAACATGCTGCAAATAAAAGAATCAGTGAAAGAGCGGCACTGCCGGCCAATTTTAAACTGAAACTCTGAACATAGCCTGCTGCTGACCAGTGTATGTGTTCAGCATAAGTTACCACGGTGATTTAGCCACTTTTGTGATACAGAAAACTCACTTTGTAGTACAACCCTCGGGTACCAGCTCCTGCTGCCAGACGTTACAAGGACAGTAGACAAAAGAAAAGCTAGAGAAAAGTAAGGAGGTATAAGGAGAGGGCAACGGTATGTGGCCCCCTACCTGTAAAACTATTCCCTTTGGGGGGGTTGCTGCTCATTTTCACCAAAGCAGGTGAAGTAGATCCACAGTGGTTTACACTTCCTAACTGGACAGGCTGATATCGCTGAGGTTTAACTGGCTTTATGTTATATTGTGATGAGGAAGTTTCCCCTTAATTTCTTGAGCAGTGTAGATACAGACAGATACTAGCTGATAATCTTTATTCATAGAGCACTTTTCTAAACTTAGATTCAGTTCTAATTTAAAGAACATCAACAAGAAAAATAGCACAACTTTTTTTGTCTTCTTTTTTCTTCCTCAGGGAAGAAACTCAACAAACTCTAGAGGATCAAAACATTTGAAAGCTACTGTCATGTATTTCCCACAAACAATCAGACCAAATGAGCCGATGTGAGACCTTCCAACAAGATCAGTGGAAGTTTTCAGAAAAGAAGCACACGAGAAAAACGCATGCCTAGTCAAACCGCAATGCAGAATTTGCTATAAACTTTGTTTTTCCTCCCAGATTAGATCTGACACTTTGTATGAGATACTTATGTTTCCAGAATAGTAAAATAGGCCGAGAGGTTTTTGAAAGACAAGCAAGAAAAAGATATTGGACTTGAAATGGAGGCGACCTGTCCTAGAAGTTGATAGTCCACCTTTTGTAATCCCGTGTACCTGAGGCAACAAATGAAACCAAAAAAAACCAAAACTATAATTTGGATTAAAGTTATTTTCCTGCTCACACAAACTAGGGCTAGGCTGAAGTTTTTCTGTTAGCATTGCAGATATGAAGAAAATCCTTTTTGATTCTTAACACGTTTAATGTTTTAACTGGTCGGTTTTGTCTACGTGATGTTATTTTATACAAGTGTACTAGACTATGATCTTTATATGTGTTTCAGTGGGGTGTTTGGGTTCAGTCAATTAAAAGTGCCAGTTTATTTTCCTTGAAAATAACAAAAGGGAAAGTAAACGCCAGATTTTTGATATTGTGATGGGAAACGTCAATCTGAACATATCTCCATTGGCCTTCAGAACCTGTCAGTCAAACCCTAGTGCCTACAAACACAAACGCAAATATAACGCTCTTACTCTCTTACTTTTCCTTCTAGGCAGACCAGTGCCCTCGTTCCCACTTTGTTGTGTTTGTATCAGTGCGATAAGCCTGCTGGGAGTTTTTCAGTCCGCTCAAAGACGGAAAACCGGCAGATTCCAGAACAGCTGATCAGGTTTTCCCATTATCTGTTTTGATGCCCGCTGAACTGAGGACTCTAATTTCTATTGAGTCAAACTTAAGCACAAGTCCTTGTTTGCCCGGTCTTTAATCTCTTTTTTTTTTTGTTTTGTTTTGTTTTTTTTTACATATATTTTAGGTTGGGGGGGTTGATGCTGTGAGGAAAAAGCGTTTACAAGAGTCAAAACGTCAGGAATAAAAACCACTGCACGGTGGTCACTTTACGCAAAATAACTTGAACCGCTGGTTTTTGCAAAATGTCTTCATGTGTTTTGATTACGTGATGTAAGCTTGTCATTTGCCTCAGTTTCCTGGTTGTGAAAATGTGAACGAGCTTTGAACAGCAGCAGTAGCTCCCACTGGACACGAACGCATCATTGCACGCTGTGTGACGTTCAAGTTTCGATTGGACTTATTTCAAATTACTGCCCAGCTGTTTTTGTCCTTCCAGGAAGCCTGAGCTGTGTCGCCCTCCCATCTTGACTTAGATGTTGGCCATATTTGTTCCTATGGATACTTGGGTGTTTGTGTGTGTGTGATGAGAGAGGTTGGGAGGAGGCATCTGTATGTAGCTCTTTACATAATAAAAGAAATTTTATTTAAAAAGAAAAAAAAAAAGCTTGGTGGAGCATGGATGGTCATGCCTCACCAGGAATGAGTCCGGATGAAAAACAGCAGCGCAGTGAGAGAAACAGAGGGGGAAAAGTATATATATTATTCTATATTGTGCAGAATATTTATAGGCCTTTTGTGCCATTGAAGTCATGCTCTGTGCTGGCCACGTCCAGCGCTCTCTACCATGTGATCATTATACATCGTCTTGTACTGATGACCCGTGGTTGATTTGATTGTTTTTTCATGTCAAGTGCATTTTCGCAATAAATGCCTTTGTTTTAAAACAGCTTTTCAGGGTGTTTTTCCTCCCATGCTGCCTGTAGCTTTATGATTGAGATAATGATGGAATCAATTCACATTTATGGGCAGTGATACAAAACAAACACATTACCTGTATAGCCCATTAAGATTTCACAGCTGCCCCCTTAGAGAATCCATCCTGGGGAATCATATCTCACTATAATTATAATAATCTTATGCTAATTTGGAGCTTATGAAGCTGTAGGAGCAACACTCCAGGTATCGTTGTCAGAGTATTATTAATGAAGGGTGTTTAGGAACAAATCAGACATTGTTCCTTTTTTCATGCTTCCCTCCATTGTCTCTACCTCATTCTCTGCTCTCCATCTTCCTCCTTTCTTTTGTTCTTCCTCTTGGCTTCTAAAGCCAACACTGGTGCGGACGAGGTGTGTAATTGGTAAATTTCAGCGCGTCAGCAGCACTCCCCTTAAATGACAACCCCATCTTTCCACAAGTCGAGCCCGTCTCCAGCGATCACCTCCATTTGCATTTAGAGTGACTAGCAGAAGGTGACAGGGGTGTGTGTATGGGAATGTCTGCGTGTGCGAGCCCAGCTGTATGACAGCTATCTTGGTTGTAAACCCACTCATAAAAACTTGACTCTTAACACTCAAGCTGCTGCGTTAGGAGCAGAGAGAGGGCACGCAGCATTTTTAGATTTTCCTGATTTCTGCAGTGCAGAGACTGTGTTCACTTCTGCCAGGAAAACTGGGTGAAATCACTTCCCACCTGGGAGCTGAATCTCCTAGAGAGCAGCTGAAGGTGTGTGTGTGTGTGTGTGTGTGTGTGTGTGTGAACATGCACACATACACAGCCTTTCTCCATAGTTTTCCTTGGTGAAATGGTTCTCCTCTAGCTGTCCTCTTCTCAGCCAGTGAGGTGCTGCAGGACCCTGCAAGAAATCAATCAGCATTCCTCTGCTTTAAGCCAGACCTGTCTGTCCACCTGTCTATGTGCCAGCTCTGGAGACACACTAAAGGAAAGAGCGCTGGAGGGTAAGACACTGCAGGGAACAAGTCCTCTATCAGGCAATACGGTGCTGTCCCTTTGTGTTTTTGTGTGTGTGTGTGTGTGTGTGTGTGTGTGTGCTTTCAGATATAGCAAGTGGTGGGTAGGGAAGATTAAGCTGCTGCTCCTACCTTCTAAATCTTACTCTA
>VUQK01029388.1:16752-30167 GCA_015106715.1 Bujurquina vittata | reverse complement strand
TTTTAAAAAAAAAACCTTCCAAAAAAGGAAAAAAAAACAAAAAAAAAAAACAAGCACCTCTTGCAGTTGTTTCCAAGCTTAAAATGTATCCCCTGCAAATGTATCTTGCATGCATCACCAAATCTCCTGCTATCCCATAGTTCATTGAAGACAAAGTTATCAAAGTTACACAAGCTTTGATTTTGAGTCACAGACAGTATAAAAGATGATGTAGCCAACATGACATCACCCATTGGTTTGCGAAATCCCATTACCTTAACCAATCACCTAGTTGGTTTTGAAACAGGATCTAACAAGTTTGGGGAGGTTTTGAAACTGAACATATTCTGGATAATCCTCCTGAACAATAATTTTCTCAACATTTTATTCAATATGCTCTAAAATGAGAATAAGGTGTTTACTGTAGTTACAAAGGAAAGGAAGTTGAGGGCAGTTTTCGCATTGTCTTCTCTATCAGTGGACATCTTATTGCAAACATAGGTTTCACCCACTGGTGGGCATTAAACAGTTTACAGCACTTCAGCATTGACTTGATTTTTCAGACCAGGAAGCTCTATCCATTTTTTGCATTGTGCAGTTTGTGATCTTTATGTCCCCTCTTTCTCCATATTGAAGGCAGACATATTTACAATGTGTTTAGTACATAGCCTACATCATAATCCAGCTTTTACTACCTGTTTTTTTGTTTTGCCTATTTTCTTTATTTTTCCCCCTTTAAACTGCAATGAAAGAGTGCCTTACAGCATGTTTATGGCAACAATTTATTATCATTTGCATTACTGCCTCTTCCTTTACTGGTAATTGTAATTACAGTAATCAACAGTCTGTTGTGGACCGTGTTCCGGTCTGAACTTGTTTATGTTCAACACACTGTTTGTGTCGCGCACCAAATGGGACGTCACCGCAGCCACTTGTATCTTCAACCTGGCTGTGCGTGGCAGGTTACAACAATCAAAAGGCACACTACAAGCCTGAACGACATCACAGCATGGCACACTACAGCAGTTGTGACATCAGTTTTGTTGCATGCTGCTGTTTGCAAGGGCAGCAATGGCAAGTATAAACAAGGTTTGAAGCTATACTGTGTACATCAACACGCCTCAATCTCCTCAGATCAAATACCAAACATACCTTTCCAATTTGGTGGCAATTTCCCATAGCTGCCTGCTGTTTCTGCACTCCACAACCCCCCACCTGTAACCTACAGGTTAAATAATCTTTCCTCAACGTCTATGTGTAACACTGTGCTCATCACTCATAGCAGATGAGCCTAGACGCTCAACTATATATTCTTTTGGCATTCAAACATGAGCTGTCTGACTGAAATGTTGCTGGGGTAGATTTTTTTAGAAGCCTAAGCCTGTTATTAACTAAGCTACTTAGTGCCACTGCAACCATAGAAACAGGTAAACTTCACTATCAATTATCAGAATATCCTTTATTGTCATTGTGCGCCAATGGGACAATGAAATTGTGTAAGCAGTCTCTATCTAGTGTCTTACACACACTATGTGAAACAACTTGACTTACTCCTTTTGCTACTTCAAAAAGAAAATGAACACAACTCTAAACTTGCCTGATTCTCTTGAGCATTCCATTACAATGACATTTACCAACCAATACACCAATTAAACCCCTTAACATACACAAACACTTTATTCCTTCTCCTACCTTGCTGTCTAGTTTCTTCATAGTGACCAGATCAAGGGATTTCAGTGAATGGCCTGAGGGGGAAATGAAGTAAAGGCAGGCATGGACCCGCGAGTCATGGTAGTTGTGGAGAGAGCGCTTGATTTTTAGCTCCTCCTGGAGATAGCTCTCAAATTGCCTGTCAATGTAGTCCACCACAGGCTGATAGCTACAAGACATATGAAGAGATCATAAGTGAATGGCTTGCAAGTTCACAGTGAATTTTAAAGATGTTGCCAAATTTCCATTCTTAACAACACTTCACACTACTTCAACATTAATCACACACTCGTCTTTTCTTTGTACCTCTCCTGCTTATTCATCTGGTCTCCAAAGCCCACTGTGTTGACCACAGTGAGACGTAGTCTGACATTACTCTCCTGTAGGTCATACGTTTGAGCCCGGAGCTTCACCTGAGGTTCAAAGTGGGATGACTCAAAGTTCTCAAAGTTGGTATTAAATAACGTGTCCATCAGTGTAGACTTGCCAATACCTGTCTCACCTAGGGGGGGAAATAAGGTATGTTGTAATCTTTAGTAAATAAAATTCACAGAGATCCAAAATTGTACTGAGAGCAGTAATGTATCCAAACATTTTCCATGGAACTAGTTAGTTAACTATGAATGTGTGTGCAAAACAAAATGTAGCAATGTGTTAGTATTTAATCACACTAACCACTTTACTGCATATTTGGGAAGGTTACTGTTCAACTAAGGACAATCTACCCACATACTATAAAGGCAACAAGCCCGTGATAACCTTTTTGTACACTTCCCTATTATTCCAATTTGATAAACAAAAATATCCACGATGCCTGACTAAATGGCACCACATATAACAAAACTTCTTAAAAATGTCTTCATTTTATCTTAAATACTGGGAAACCTTCTTTGGCTCTGGATAAAACCTCACTATATATGTGTGTGAGTGACACAGTACCAATGCAGAGAATATTGAAGCAGAAGCCCTGGCAGATGGACTTGTTGACAAGCTGATCTGGAAGGCTGTCAAAGCCCACATGGCCAGCAAGGGACAAGGGCCGAACTCCTTTATCCTGTGGAATAAATTTCACAGAGAACACTGGTTTGTAAGATGGTGTAGCTTTTTTTCCCCTTTCTTATTTCATATAATAAAGTACCTCCAACAGCCTATACGTTTTAAGTATACATGTCTTTCTTTTGGGGGGGGGTATGGTGCGTTAATTTAGCCTCTTACAAATGGCTCTTGACATGTAGTATATACGGGCTAAATCATGCTCTTAAAGGCTGTATGTGGGCCAATGGGGAACAAAAGTGTTTAGAAGTTAAATATGTGAATTTGTCTTATTGTCCAAACTCCAAAAGACTGAGATCACGTTAAACATCTTCGTCATCTTCCTCTGACCTGTCCCGTTCTGAACTACATCCTGCAGCTCTGATTTGACACAAATTGCTGAGATTAAGGAAACGTCTACTTCAACTTCTGATAACTGTGGGCGGTGAAATGTTTTATTTCTGAACGCTTGCCAATACTGGAGGTTGTGAACTCCAAATATTATTCAGATTTGTGATGCCAATAAACGTCAAAACTTGTGTGTCACATAGCTCCTGCAAAATACGCGATACCTGTGGCAGGCATGTAGGACAAATATTTTCATATAGGCGCTGGAGCTTACGATAAAGACTTTGAAACTAATGTAGCACTGCTAGTGTAATCTTAGCCAGCTAGCGCCCTCTCCGTGGTTTACCGTAATGAAAGTTATAACAGGTGATGTTTTAAAAAGAAAATGCAGTGCTTGTGTTGATGGCACTTGTCAAATATATTGCTGAGTTTAAACTTTAGTGCCGTTTAAACACGAAAGTTTTTCAGAACTTTAATGATAGAAGTAAGTTTTCAGGCTAGCAGCTAACTTAATTTTAGCCTCGGACACTCCCTACTCAACTGTCTAGAAAGAAGTCAAACGCTAACAACACAGGATAAAAACATATACTAACCGGCTGCCGTGCGACATCCGAAGAAGCCATAGTTTAACCGTAAACAGATTTTTTTTAAAAACAACTCAACAAAACTTGAAAAAAAACGACTTCTTTCTTCGAGAATGTCGCTCAGTACTGCCCTACTACTGTCGACAACTGGACAGACGAGACCATTAAAAACAATGTAGGAAAGGGGCGATTTCTGCATTTGACTTATAGCTGCAGTCATAAAAAATTAGAGTTACTGTCGGGTAAATTTCAGTATTTAATATTATACAACATATCACGTGTAAAAAATAAGAAAGTGCAGAAAAGCAGCAAAATAAATTGCATTAATAAAATCGCTCCCCCTTTTTTTGTAATGGTACAGCACAATTGAATTTTCCCAGTGATTACTTTGTTGACTGTCAGAATAATTCTAAACTCAGCTACACAGCTGTCCCTGATGTTGTTACATATTATTCGACAAACCTACAAGACTTTATAAGCATTTTGTAAAATTTTGCTGATTTTGAAACAAATTTTAGACCTCTATAACTATTTCTAAAAGGCAAATAACTCTTACTTTTATTGGATTATATTCTTTGTAAACGAAATATTTTTCACCCTACTTTCCTTCGTTTGTATTTATATTTTGATTGCGTCACCCGTAAATAGTGTGTATCGATATTTATACGCAGTGTACACGGTCACTTTTGATTTTACTAGTCGTTTCGGAAGTCAGTGTTTCCAAAGAGCACGGGAACGCAACATAATTATTGCACCTTGCTTCGGAGTGAGCGCCCCCTATCTTTCGACACTGGTCTTCCCCATGGAGGAGAGGAGGAGACTAGAGAAGAAGATGCTGTCATCCTCTCGTTAAGTGAATGTCCGTGATCATGGGCTCATTGTGAAACCTTCTTGCGCAGTTAACCCAGTTATCTTTGCGCTCTGTTTGAGTCGTTCAGGACGACGACGATGATGGCGTCCCGATGCACAGAGCAAGCCGTGCAGGAGTTCCTGTCGGAGAGAGGAGGGAGGGTCCAACAGATGGAGCTGATCGATCATTTCCTATCGCTGAACGACCAGTCGAAGGAAGGTGTGGATCGTGAGGTGTTGAAAAACATCGTTGACAGCGTGGGATTCGTGAAGGTTGAAAACGGCGTGAAATTTGTGTGTTTGAATAGTGAAGGCAGTGGGGAGTCGGTGATGCGTACGGACGCAGACAGCCACGATGGTGCGGAGTGCAATGGCAACATCCAAGAGACGCTGGACAACAACTGTGTCAACAGCAATCACAAGGAGGGAGAAGCAGGTGAGGAAGACAATCCATTGTGATTGCATGATTTTGCCCACGTGTTTTATCCATGAATTGCTTTCTGACATGTAACATAGGCTTACATGCAGACATTTTATCTGTATTTTTGTTTATTTGTTTTTGTTTCACAGTGTCGTTTAGTCCATTGAGTAGTGTAGCATAAATAAGCACAAGGTTTGACAGTTGTTTTGCACGCCAATATGTGTGTACTGTTTAACTATTCTATAATGTTTAACAAATCCTTTAATTTTGAATCCTTTTATGCCAAAAAACACAAAAATACTAAAATTCAGGGTACTAATGACATGAAGAAGAACAATAGCAGCAGGCTATTAAATTATCCTGTTAAATCCAGTTAAATTCAGCAGCCTATGCCTAAGCATATAATCAAAAATCTTCATGAAGCTGAATGAAAATAACAACAATAATAATAATTAATGGGTCTACAGGGGTCAATTCTCCACTGGATAATGACAAACAGTCAAATGGCAATAAGCAACCTGCAACACCATCCCAGAGCAAGACTAGCACAGGGATTCCTACACCAGGTGGAGGGGGAGAGGTGAAGCTGAGAGACAGAAGGAGGCGAGAGTCAGCCCCAGTTCTTGGCATGCCAGACCTAGACCAGGCCCACCCCGGAGGGTCTCATAACCAGCAGATAAGAGGGGCACGCAGGGTGTCCAGAGGGTCACAACGGGCCATGCTGACTAGCTGCCTGTCTGAAGACAGTGCCCTGGAAGGATTGGACCCTATAGGAGATATCCAAACACCCAAAGGAAGCCGCAGGAATTTCATAGAGCTGATGATGAGTAGCTCTCCTCAGGTAGGACGCAGTGCTTTTTTTCACATGAAGCATTTGTTGTCCTCCTGGAAAGTAACAATGTGTTAAGAATTTCTAAATTATTGTATTTTGTAGTATGACACATAAAATCTTAGCAAAACCCACCGCTATTGTATATTCTGTCTTTTGCAGGTACGGAGGTCTCTGCTCAACCGTGGCTCACGCCTCCGGGACTCAGTTAAGAGCGAAGGCGACTCAGCATCAATCCTCTCCTCCACCACTGACGAGGACTGTGCCTCAGTAACCCTGGACCCTCTAGAGCATGAGTGGATGCTGTGTGCCTCAGATGGCCTGTGGGACAGCCTGCAGCCCCTGCTCGCTGTCGAACCCAGCCTGGTGACCAAGAGAGACTTTGTGACTGGCTTTACCTGCCTCCACTGGGCAGCTAAGCAGGGAAAAGCTGAGCTGCTGTCTCAGCTGCTGAGCTTTGCCAAAGAGAACATGATACCTGTGAATGTGAATGTGCGATCAAGTGCTGGTTACACACCGCTACACCTGGCTGCCATGCATGGACACACCCAGGTGGGTTGTAGGGAGAGTGTCATGTGAAGCAGCACATAATTAACTACACTTTATCTGCCCAAGCTAGAAGCATTAGTTCAGAACAAGTTAACTGAACTAGATAACGATGAGAAACAGAAGGAGGTACTGACAATATTTTGCTTTCAATCGCTTAATTAAAAATATGTTATTTTCAGGTAAGGGTACCTTTGAATGGAAGGGGAGATGCTATATTTTAAATTATATCCACAGATACTTAGGATGAATTCTGCACTAACATTCATGAAATGAGACATTAGCGCCTGATGTTTGTATAACTGTGTGTTTTGATTGACAGGTGGTTCGTGTGTTGCTGTCAGACTGGGATGCGGACCCTGAAGCTCGAGATTACAGTGGGAGGCGAGCCATCCAGTATCTGCCGCCACCGCTGGCCGCTGACTTGCTGCAAGAAGGAGTGGTCACCTCGCCGGGCGCTGAGTCGGACAGCGAGAATAATAACAGCAGCAGCGGTGGAGGCCGGGGCTGGAGATTTACCAAAGTCCTCCAGGGGAATCTGAACCCACTCCGGCTGCTGAATTCACCAACAGAAGCAGCAGAAGAAGGAACGGGGAATGGGAAGAGTAAAGGTGGGATGCAGAGGAAGACGTCCTTGAGCCGACTGAATGCCCGGCTGCACCGAGGACGACACAGAGCCCAGATCATCCACAGCGCCTCCTTCAGGGACACGGGAGAGGTGGGAAGAGGAGAGGAGCTACACGGTAGTCCTCTTCGAACGAGACCGCTGTCCAACCTGTTTGGATAAATCTACGAAACTCTAAACCAGCAATACAGAGCTGAAATCCAGTTCCACGTGTTTTGATTTGTAGCATAGATACCTTTTTATTATCTGACAGGTCAGATGTTTTAGTGACGAAACATAATTAGTGCAGATTCTAACACATTTTACAAGAATAACAAATTTATGTTTTCTAAAAATCTAGTTTATTTTTGTTCCTGTTGCAGTTATTTTTGGTCACTGAGGGAACAGTACAACCGCGTGGAGTTTTATTTGCCTTGGCTGACTGAATTATTTGAAACTTGATATTTCTTTTTCTCCTCTATTGAATTTGGACAGCAAGCATCACACTAGGGGTCTTAGTTAATATGTTACATTGCAATTATATTCACACAAAAGCAGCAAACAGTATTGTAATAAGTTTTCACTTTGAAGCACTTTGGTTTGTTTCCTCATCATTTCTGTTTGCAGAGTAATATATTTACACACTTTGGGTCTGTAATTAGACGGTGCTGAATTTTTTGGTACATTCCTGTAATGTGAACAAATCTTTTATTTTTTTAAAGTTACAGATTTTAATATTCAGACAGTTGTAACCACAGAGTTTTTTATATCAATCAACAGTGTACAGTCACATTTTTGCACTTGTCACTTTTTAAAAATGGTAGGAGGAGAATTCATTTCGGTCCTAGGTCATACATGTATTTTAAAATGACAGGCATAACATCAAAAGGCGATCAGATTGCTACCAATTTAGATGCACAGTCAACTGAATATCTTAAAGTACAAAAGGGGGCTTGGTGAGTTATTTCTCTACCATTCACTTTTGTTTATTTAAAGGTGGAACCAAAAAGAAAGTAAGAGGGTTGGGTAAGAGTTAGGTTCACTAATGGGAACAAATTATTTCCAATTAGTCGTATAAAAACACAGATTAGTTACACACCGTTGTGCAATGTGGAAGCACAGGGATCACAAACTTTATATACATTTTTCTACTGACGATGATGTACCTCACTTTTCCGAAACTGATTCACTTGTTTCTACATTGCTTTCTGTGTGTGAGTGTGCAAATGTTCAGAGAACAATATTCAGACATTGGTCTTGGAATGTCAATTGCGGCGTTTTACTGACAATTTCTAGATTTGCTCCAAAAATGTGACGCAAATTCACTGTTTCTTGCAGAATTTGTACAGGGAAATGCATACATGAGGTCGAAGTTCACACAGTTCAGCCACAGCCATGGAGATCCGGAATGAAAAACTGCATCATATGAAAGCGAGACAGGGTCAATATTGTCCCAGCATATTAGTCTGGCCTTGCATGTACATTGTCATTTCATCATCAATCGCCAGCACCCTTTTCTGTGAGGACTCTAGACCAGATATTTAGTGATTTCTCAAATGGTTTCCCAAATATGTGAACCTTACTTCCTCCTAGATTTCATGAATGTTTCTTTGTTATTTTGTAGCATTTGTACTTTTATCATAGGGCTTTGTGTCATTGTATGTTTGACACTTTTGATGTAGAGATCTTTCCGTTTTCTCAACCGCATGAGTAGGGGAAATGGAAATGCTGCACACTGTTAATTTTTATGTCTGTAAAAAGAAAACGTGTCTTCATTGTAAAATGCTGTGAAGTGATTATGTGATGTGAAATCACTGTTTATGAGCCACTTTCGTCTTTGTATTAATTGTCTTATCCATAAATGTGAAATAAAGCTGGTTTTATTTGCATTAAACTAAAGTTTCTGTTCGTGACTACACTGTATTGGCTCATCGATGCAAGCAAACAAATAGAATGAATGCATGGAGAAATGACACCATTTCTCAGACAAAATGAGAAGCTTTGCAACACATCCAGTGAATACTAATGTCAATGTCCATCAGAAGGGATTTAAACTACAATGGAAGCAAGCCGCTTCATCCGCTGTTCCTGCTGACACCAGCTGACTGTCCTTGCGTGTTGGTGCTGAATAATTGATGATCTGATGACCCCCACCCACCCCGTGCCAGCTTTGCTCCAGCATTTACAGTATATCCACAACTTCCTGCCCACAAAGCCCCCGAGATATATTTACATCCAGTTCTTATTTTGCATCTGTTGCTGTGTGGACTCACCTTAAGTCAGCCATGCTTTTGTTGAGATGTTTTTTTTATCAGTATCTTAATAAGCATAGGATGACTCCGAAGAGGACAAATTGTTTTGTTCCGTGTTTCGCTGTTATGCAGCCTGTTTTTGAGAGCGTTAGCCCCAGCATGCCATTGGTTAGAGAAAGTACACAGAATAGAGGAATTTAATGCTCTAAAGCTTTCATATGTGCGAGGGGGACACGATGCATTTCTCAGTGCCTGAACAGATTACTGCAGCTCTGGCAATCCTCTTGTTGCTCTAATGTCCTTCTGGCACCCTGTCTGTTCTCTACTTCATGTTTCCCACATCAAATCAACCATATAAAAGCTGGATTACATGTAAACAGTGACGATGCATCGCACAATATGTTTCTTATATAAAATTTAATCCACTTAACCCAGCTCCTTTGACAATTCTCTGATCTCTGGGGTTTCCTTGATCTAGAAGTCAAAAAAGGATTTATAGAGGTCAGAAGTGATGTGCTTTTTTCTGCAGCTGTAGAATCCAGAATTGCCTTAGGCAGACTATCTATCAGACGAGCGCTGATCAGGAGAGGATAGAGAGCCTTTTTGACTGCAGATACTGACCTACATGCACAGTGAAGGGAGTAATGCCTATTATGCAAATTCCTCTGCCATCTTTTCAGGGGAACTGTGCCAATGTTTTAGCCTGGGGCCTCCACTGTTGGACCAATCCAAGTCCAGTCCATCTTTATCTCACACAGTTACCACAGGGATGATGGCTTTCAGACAAATCCTAATGAGTCACAGACGGTGCCAAATAGATATCAAGTGAGTAACAAATGTGCACTGTCATCTGGGTGCTGTTTGTCTTGTGGCATGAATAAGAAAAGGATCAGAGGTAGATATTTGACTTAAAATGAATCATATTTAATCCCATTTAGTGAGATTGATCAACATTTTTTTAACTGAGGTTCCAGTGATTGATCCATTGAATAGTAGACTCCTTAGAGAAGCTGACATCACTAAGAATAAACTGTCAAAGAAATTTTCTTTTGAAAACGTATATATATGGAGGAAGTAATTTGACTGCTTTATCTAAATGAAAATTTGTTTGGTTTATGAAATCTGTCTCCAAAGTCTGCAACCTGCAAACCTTGACAGCTGTGTTAACACATTAGAGACAACTTACTAAGCAAGCAATTTTAAATTCTTTGAGTATGATAATTTGTTCCTATTCCTTTAGCTGAATCTCTGCCAAAGATAACACAGTTATTTTTGCACCAACAAGGTGATTCCCAAAGAGCTATTAGTCAAAAAATTTGGCATGTCTCAGCATGGTGTGCAGTGTGTACTTTAAAAAAACTGAGGAAACTGGAAACACAGAGGACAAAAGAAGAAGTGTCAGATCTATAAACTTAAAGTTTTTAGATTTTAAAGTCATGACCTTAAGAAATAGGAAAAAAAATCCAGCAAAGACCTGAGGGCGTCTGGCCTTTCAGCTGGTCCATTTCCTGTTCACTGAAGCCTCATCAGAAATGATCTCAGTGGAAGGGTGGCTGTTTTTGGACTGCGGGAGGAAGCTGGAGTATCCAGAGAGAACATGCAAACTCTGCACAGAGAGGCCCCAGACTGGATACAAACCCAAGACCTTCTTGCTGTGAGGTAACAGTGCTAACCAACACACCACCTCGTGCCCCATGAATTTGCAAGAATTAGAGGTAGTGAAGGTATATCAGTTTAAATACTTGGTGTCAACCATCCAAAAAAAAACAAAGGGTGCAGAAAGAGGTGAAAAACAGAGTGCAGGATTGGTGAAGTGGGTGGAGACGAGTGTCAAGAGTGAAAGTGAAGGTTTTAAGATGTTACAATTTTCAATTTTCAACCAGTATAGAGAGGATTAGAAATGAGTACATCAGAGTAACAGCTCAAGTTGAGAGGTTCGGTGACAAAGTTAGAGAGGCAAGGCTGAGACGGGCAGAAGAGGTATGGTGGATATACTGGTCACATGGTGTTGAATATGCAGCAGGAAAAGAGGAAGACCAGGGAGAAAATATATTAATGCAGTGAAGGAGGACATGCATGGGAGAAGACAATTGCTATGAATGTGGCTGTTAAACTGAAAAAAACCCTGAAACTAAACTTAATCAAATTTTTTACATTTCCTCGCACACATTGATCCACGTGGTGTCGCTGTAAGCGCTGGTATGGGCTTCTTTACGAGGTCGGAGTTCATTGCATGCGGAAGTAGCATGCATTTCGTTTTTATTGCTGTATGGCAAATTGTGTTCTCTGTAGTGTATGGCTTGTAATCAGTACAGTACTCTTGCTGTGTTTTTACCTGGGGGTTAACTAATTTTTGGTAGGTTGTGGTTAGTCTGTGATCTTCTGTAAGAGCTGACGTTAGCATATCGTTGATTAGAAGCACTGGGGCATTGTTTAAAACCGGTGAAGTTGTAGGACACTTGAAGCTAATTCTAACGTTAGCGGCTAATACTAATCGGAACAGTTTGCATGCAATAGCGTTAAATTAATCACGTTAACCAGATCGTTATTTACATAATTTCATTGCCCAGTAGTTTGCCCTCCTTCGGATTCTAGATAAAAATTAGCCTAAGCTTTTAGCTAATGTTACATTCACGCTTACATTGTATTGCCAGTAGACGGACAGTTTTTCACCAGCTGGAAATGTTTAGCTGTGAAAACATTAGTCCTACAAAGCGTTAATATCAGTGCCTCACTCAGAAATATTATCCTGTTTTAGCGTTAACGCACAGGAGCTAGTAAGCCGGGTAGCAGTATTAGGTTTTGATGTGTCAAAGCGCTTTATGCTTAAAGTGGCGATTTTTATGTAGTTTTTGAGGACTTGCCATCCTGCTATATAATAAACCAAGTCTGAAGCCTAATTATTGCGGGTGTTGTAATATTAGAAGGTGTTATTTTTAGAAAACGTTTTTGACGTGAGGCCTGTGTTTTAGCCGATCATCAGGGCAGTTTGAGTTTGCTGTTGGACGGCTACCCCTAACAAAGAAAAGCACATGAGCAGTTTAACTTATTG
Source organism: Bujurquina vittata (assembly GCA_015106715.1). NCBI lineage: Eukaryota > Metazoa > Chordata > Actinopteri > Cichliformes > Cichlidae > Bujurquina > Bujurquina vittata. Next base: position 17,961 of record VUQK01029388.1, on the reverse strand, counting down.
GTTTTGCTGCACATTATTTGTATTTTCAGAGCGTTAAAGAACTACTAACCCTCCCCCTTTTTTTGTCCCACTCCGCTGCAGCTTCGCTGTCTCTCTGCAGCAATGACCACCATTGTCCATGATACTACAGAGGCAGTGTGCCTCTCTGCTGGGTACAACCTGTACCTCAAGCCTATTGCCAAAATGACCATCAGCGTGGCTTTGCCCCAGCTCAAGCTGCCTGGCAAAAGCATCTCCAACTGGGAGGTAATGGAGAGAGTGAAGGCCATGGTGGCTCCGGAGCAGTTTTCAGCCCTGCGAATCTCCAAGAGCACAATGGACTTCATCCGCTTTGAGGGTGAGGTAGAAAACAAGACAGTAGTGAAGGGCCTGTTGGGTCGTTTGGATGGCAAGAGCATCAAACTCAGTGGCTTTACTGATGTACTGAAGGTAACGCTGAACAAATGTTGAGCATTTTCTGTTTTGCTTGCAGCATTTAAGTATTGAAGTTTGTTATTGCTACTTAAATGAGCAGAATACTGTACAAATATGAGAATAAGTGTGAATATTTAGAGTAATGCTCCAATGCTTTATAATTTGGCAGCTCAAAGAAATTACTTTGAAACTAAATAACTGTCCAAAGGCAAAGTAGCAAGTTGTAAATATTTTAACCTTATTTAATATAGAATAATTGCAGGTTGAATGAGATTGCATTAATAAACTGACAACAGAGTGTATATAACTCCCTCTCATCCTTTAGGTTCGTGCAGTAGAAAATAAAGTGGACTTCCCGACACGTCATGACTGGGACTCCTTTTTCCGTGATGCCAAGGACATGAATGAGACGCTGCCAGGTGAGCGGCCTGACACCATCCACCTAGAAGGACTTCCTTGCCGCTGGTTCAGTCAGAAGGACAGCCAGTATCCAGATCGGCCCTCAGAAGAAGTCCTCATTGCAGTTTTCGAGACATTTGGCAAGGTGATTCACATTTTCTGTATAGCCAAAAGGCTTTTTGTTTTCACACTTTTAACTCACAATCAAAAATTTGATTTAAGCAGTGTCTAACTAGCCAACAAATAAGTTAAACCAAAAATAACATTTGATTTTTTTTTTTTTTTTTTTTTTTTTTTTTTCCCCCCAGGGTTTTTTTTTTTTTGGTTTTTAAAATTTTTTTTTTTTTTTTGTGTTTTTTTTTATTTTATTATAAATTTTTTTTAATTGTTTTTTTT
>VUQK01029388.1:2304-14192 GCA_015106715.1 Bujurquina vittata | reverse complement strand
GCACACCTTGAGTTCCCTCCAAGAGTTTTTCATGAGCATAGTGTTTAGTCTGCGAATGGTCTTTTTTTTTTTGTTTTTTTTTTTTGAAAATTACATGGGTTCTCTATGCTGTTCTTGTGCCTGACTTTCTGCTTTCCTAACCTGCTGCGCAGCTTAACGAGGTTTCCATTAAAAAAGAAAGACCTGGTGCCATTTCAAGGAACATGGAGTGCCGCTGCATGCTGCGGTTTCTGGTGGAATTGCAAACACTGTCCCACCATTAAAGAGGGGGTGAAATTAAAGCGAGAGGATAAACTGAAGGGCTGCACAAAGGCCTAGTGTAGAATCAGAGGCCCTCATATGTGGCTTTGGTACCTTGGGACAGAACCAGAAAAAAATATTTTGATGACTGTTGTTTCTAATTTGGATTTCCTTTCCTAATAGCCATGGTGCTGGAAGACCTGTTTGGACTTGCACAATAAGACTAATGGCAAAGTTTTACCCGAGTAATACTTTTCCCATCCTATTTGCATTCTCTAATCTTTGTCTGCTGTGTTCTCCTCACCAGGCACTGAAACAGGAGCAGCAGAAGAAAGAAAGGGCTGAGCGCGAGGAGCAGGAGAGAAAGGAGAAGGCTCAACAGGAGGAGGAGGTGGCCCGTCTTCAGCAGTTGGAGGCCTGTCGACGCAAGCAGGAGGAAGAGCTGCGGAGGGTGGAGGTGGAGAAAGAACGAGCACTGGAACTCCAGCGGCGAGAGAAGGAGCTCAGGGAGCGACTGCTTTCCAACATGTTGAAGAACAGCAGCAACACTGCAGGACCTGCAGGCATGCAGGACCAGGGTAGCCCTGGAGTAAGTGAGGATGCCTGTAATCCAGACGATGTTATACTAGGGGTCCTGAGTGGGGTGAATGGCTTGAAGGTAGCTGAAAGCAGAGAAAAGCAGATGTCCAAATCTAGTTCACACTCCCAAGTTTTGGGAAAGAATAAAACAATCGAAGGGAGGAGACGAGAGGAGGACAGAAAAATGGATCGGGAAGGAAGGAGGGAAGAGGTGTTTAGCAACAAGCGCAGCAGGGAACGAGCAAGGGACCGCTCCCACAGAGAAAGGACCTCACACAGCCGGGGAAGGAGGCGCCGCTCACACAGCAGGAAGAGAAGGAGCTCCAGCCACCAAAGGAGGAGCTACAGTCATCACAGGGACAGGAGGAGATGTAGCCACAGCCACTGCAGCAGTCGCACAAGCTCCAGCAGGGACAGGAGTTGGAGCAGCAGTGGGAGGAGCTACAGCAGAGGGAGGAGCCACAGGCACCGTCATCGCAGAGGCAGCGCCAAGAGCAGCGACAGAAGCAGGGACCGGAGGAGTCACAGTCATAACAGCCGAAGATACAGGAGACACAGTAACAGGGATAGGAGCCACTCCAGGCGGCGATAAACCCATGGACGATAGTAATCATTTTATTGATTTGTAGTCTCCATTTCTGGAAATACATTGCAAGTTCAGCAAGTTTCAGATGATTAGATATTGTTGGTTCTTCAGTTAGGTGAAGTAGTTCCAGCTCTACAAACCACATATGCAGGTGAACTGTTTATGTTGTTGCAGTTGATTTTTACCCATTTGGTTTCTTCTCTAACACAGGTCCTGTTCTTTGATTGATGCTGCTGACAACTTAAATTTTCACCAGAATTAGTGTAGTATGTTAACATAGACGTTTGTCATGCAAAATATGAAATTTACTATTCCCGCCTCCAGGAAAATTATTTGTGTGAAATAAAGTGTATAAACTGGACTGAAGTACACTAAAACATATTTCTAAAAATAAAAAAAAAAGCCTGATTTTTAAAGCTTTCTTTTATTAGAAGAAGAAAACAGTGACTGGACATGTTTAAGTTAAAGGTTAATTCTGGTTGTAATTGATTTTAGAAAATAAGACAGAATTCTATATGCAATTTACATAAGGTTTGTTCTAACAAGCACTTGCATGTTACAATAGTCGCAGAAATCTTTAAAGGTGACTACTGGACCACAACAAACGCCTGCTGCTCCATTAAAAAAAAACAAAACATAAAAAATATCCATAAACTATGAGACACATGCCTATGTTTTAAGACTGTAAGGCACAATGACTGGTTTTGTAATCATAGGTTTTTCTTTAGATACTGCTTCAGTATTGCTGATTAAGTTCAGAGAAAATCAGACTTTGAACGACAGCAGCATCTGTGGCGATCATGGTTCTAGTTTAATTATATTTGAGTACAATTCAAAGAACATTTTTCATTTGGAAGTTGTTGAAGTGATTTAATTTGAAGGCTTATTGATGTATTAGAACCAACTCTGCAAGTGGTGTACTTGCTCTTTGCACGGTCAAATGTAGCTCTAGAGTGCAAGTGATTGATTTGATGTTTGTTTAGTTTCTTCAAGACTTCTACCATCTTTGACCAAGCAGCTTCTGGGATTCAATGCGAAGCAGCACATGGTGGTAGTGAAAATAAGATGTGAGGATGTTTTTCTTGCTTTTCCAGACACATAGTGACAGGTACAGTTCTTTAACCGTACTAGTTACTGTACAGACTGTCCATTCGAGTTTTGCCGACACTGCTGCCTTGACTTTGTGTCAAAGCCCATTTGTTCTGTATGTGCTCATGATCCACTAGAGCATGTCTTGCATACATTGCAAGTTGTTTAAAATAAAAATTCAAGCTGAGAACTTTGTGGTACTGTTGTTCTTATTTGTTTGAGATGAACCATGCAGCTTTCTTGCTATGAGTCTAAAATGGAGGGTGTAACATTAATTTTTTGATGGTCTCCCAACTTATTGTCCCAATCTTACTAAAATGTAATTTATTTATTTTTTTGGTCAAAGTGATAATTTTCACTCAGTACATTCTGTTCATACAGCGCTGCTAATAATGACCTTTATGGCTATCTGAAGGAGCAATCTGGTTAAGCATGAGGAGAAAAAAGTTTTATAAAAATCAGAATCAGAACTTGCCCAAAAGGTCAACTAAGCTAAGCTGTAAGACTACAAGATGCAAAGTAACTAAACTAACCAAAATCTGATCTAACAGAAGATGAAGGGGAGCTTATATATAATACTGGCTGATCAGAATACATAAAGTAGAAAAATTAACTAAATATGCAGGCTACAGATAGATTAATATTTAAAATGCTAAATAAGATTTTAATAAGAGTGTATTATAAACTGATATACATATGAAAATGTGTTAATGGTTGGGGCATGGGGTTACCGACTGGTTGTGGCTGAAAGTGTGGACATTTACGTTGGGTCTCAGTAACAGACTGCAAGATTAAAGCTCTGTATTGATTTTAACAAGTTAAAGAAAAGGCAGATCACACAACACTTACAGGAAAGGGTCCCACATCGGCAACTGAGTCATCAACATCTCTGTATACAAAAGCGCCTCTAGCCTCAGCTAGAATGAGGCACAAAACCCATTTCTACAGTCAGCTGGAGTTCTCTCAAAGGTAATGAGGAGTTTACAATATGATCAGTTAAATTTTGCAACTTTGGCTCATGAGATTTTTGACTGACCTGTGGGAATACTGACTCTGAAGTTATCTTCCGGTGGAGGTATAACTTGAGCCTGACAGTGATTAACCCAGATCAGGAGCTTCCTGTGGCTCTGGATCAGCTGAAGGGGGCTTTGGGGAGAACAAGTCTGTGCTTTCATCTGTAAGAACTGAAACTGTTGCAGAGCCTTAAAAACAATGTTCTTATCACAAACTTTTGTTTCAGTTTTACCTCTTGCTGTGCTATAAAGACCTGCATGATCACAGCCACTTCTTTCAGCGCTGGCTAATATCTTCATCCACAGTGTCTGCTGCCATGTCAGAAACACCATTAAAAGTAGAAAAAAATATGGTATTAAAAAGAAAGCAGTTGGCCAATTACTGCACTTTCACCATATGTGAGGCATGAAGACAGTAATTTTTAGAAGAGTAGGTTTTATTTCTCCCCAAAATATAACAGTTTTTTCAAAGTCAAAATATAGTTTTAAGCCCTTAAAAGAGGTTATTTAATCTCAAGCTGTAACGAAAATACATGATACAAATTAACAAGACAAAAATTTAATCTAACAAGGAGCTTTAATGCTGAATGAACAGATCAATTTGTGCTAAACTATTGAATAACAAAAAAACAAAACAACAGATAATAATTAATGATTAATTAATAGTTGCTTTTATTTACCAATCATCAAATCCAAAATAATGAAATACCTAACTCACGGAGAAAAAACAACAACAACATATTTAAAATAAATGACTCCAATTCTCCCCACATTCCATGACACTTGGTATGTCCCAATTAGCAGTCCTTGTATTTAATAGGGTTGCATAGACGTTTGTTTGTTTTGTGCCTGCAGACTCAAGCAGACAGCAGGTTCTACCACAGCACTGGTAAAAAGAAATTATTAGACCATGTAATGAAGAAATTTAACAGGGTTGAATGTAAAGTTAGCTAAATATGTGCACTGCAACTAGAGCTAATGCATTATAGTAAATGCTTAAAAATATGTCAGAAGATTGTGTGGCTTTTGTTTGTGTGTAATTGTAATATATATCAAAAACTAAGACATATAGTGTTTGACTGCAAGTGTGGTCATAACAGACCTAATTCATGTTCAAACTTCTAATTATTTAATCCTAAGAAATATGAGGTGACACAGTAGTACTGTAGTATGAATGTATGAAATAGAGGTAGAAATGTTTAATCTTGTTTCCTCAAAGGGTTGGCTGTTCTGCACTGTTGGATCCCATTCCAGGGTCATGAAAACTGTAGAAAAAGGTTCTGGTATGAGACTGCAGTGGCTGAGTGATAATGAACAAGGCAGCACTATTTTCAGAGTTGTTTCTTTGTCTGACAGACTGAGCCCATGCTCTAATCTGGGTTATCTGGCTGTAATCAGCTTAGCCCACTGCTCCACTCGCTGCTGCTGCTGGGTGGGCACATTTGTATAGTTTTAGTCTGGCTCTTTTCTTTTCTGCCATTCATTCAAACCTCTTAGAGGTGTAAGAGCTGAGAGAAAGTGAATGTGTTTTTCTTTTTGTATGGAAGACTGATCTGATCTGTGGTGATGGCTGAATGTAAGACTGGTTCGACTGAGGTGTCACCTGCTGCAGACTCATACCCCAAAAAAATACTGGAGTATATTGAAGGCTTCCTTATCTCCAAGGTAACATACGCTTCATTTCTGGCTTCAACTTGCGTTAACTGTATTGTAAACTGGAAATTTCAGTGACGCATTAACTAATTCAGTTGTTTTCAACTTGATGATCAGTAGATGGTCATGTGTGACATGTATAGGCCTTCATCAAATATACACTGTAAAGATGCTGTATGCTGATGCTTATTGACAGAAATTATTTAAGAATCAATTTAAGGGTGCACGTGTTCTGTGCTTTAAACACCTGGATTTGATGAGATGCACCAAAAATGCTGCATGTAATAGAAGACACAAAATCAGCAAGCTAATAATCTGTTGCTTAAAAGCAGCAAATGCATGCACTGGGTCTCCCCCCACCCACCCATTCAGTGGGTTCTGATGCATTGCCCCTGCAGGGCCTCTTAGCAGCTCTGAAGGAAACAGCCAGAGGAATAACTTTAATCTATATTAATATGTATAGATGAATATAATCTATTTGATAGAAGTTTGTTAGTAATGTATAAGTCAATTTATTCTAATCTTTTCATTTATCCCCATTTTGTCTCTGCTCACTGATCTAGACACTGTTCACGTCCTGCGAGCTGGGTGTGTTTGATGTCTTGTTGGGTTCGAAGCGCCCCCTGTCCGCAGAAGAGATCAGTAAGGCTGTGGGTGCTAGTCTGGATGGCACAGAGAGGCTTCTGGCTGCCTGCACTGGCCTGCAGCTGCTCATCAGACACAAAGACAACGGCCAAGGTCAGCCTACATGTAAATAATACAGCTTAAGGGAATTTTGTAAATGAATTTGCAATCCCAGAATTTAACACGTGATTTTTCTTATTACATTTTATTGGCTCTCATTCATCTACTTGTTGTTCACTTCACTATCAGCTGCTGCACTCCCCCCCCCACCTAAACTTCACACATACAGTAAAAGGTTGCAGTCATCCATTCAGTCATCTATTCTTCCAAACCACCTGTTTCAGTGTCTTACAGTAACGCAGAGCAGGCCAAGCTCTACCTCACTCGCTCCAGTCCTCTCTCCCTCTACCAGTCCATCAATTACCATTCCAGAACCATCTACCTCTGCTGGCACTATCTGACTGATGCTGTCAGGTCAGTACACTGAGCATCCCTACATCGCAAGCTGTTATCTGACATTCAGGTTGAGGACTACCATGTTATCAAAACATTTTTAAATGTTCAATTTTCTAATTTGATTTTTTTCTCAACACTTGACAGACCACTTGGCATACACTTAGTGATATTTGTAGCTCATTAGATAAGTACCTTACCTTAGTTTTGCTATGATTATAGTTGAGATTTCTCCATTGGTCTGTTTTTTTTTCTGTAAAATCTGCTTTTTTGTTTTAAATTTTATTAATTGATTTTTATCTTTAATGGCAATAACCAATATGTAAACTGAGCCTGAGAAGCTGGAGTCCACTGGTAAATTGCAGCCAAGGTGATAAAGTTGGTTAATAAATTCAGCAGGTCTTCCACAAGTTTAGTATGAGTGACTGAAGAGGGAAGAAAATCATACACTGGTGGGCAGCAATGGGCTGTGAGAACCGCAGATTTGATTTATAGCCTATGTGGATTTTTAGTCTGGATTTCCTGTCTGAACATTGTCTTAAAGTTGACTTGATTCTCGTCAGTGTCTGAAGGTGAACAGAGCAGATTTCAGGCAGTGTGGCTGACAGAAGTCCCTCTGAGAAACACTTTCAGTGACTGAGACTGTATCTAAAGGACAGATGCCTTGATCTAAATGACTAATTCAATCTGGTGGGCGCCTGCAATGGAAACATGTGCTGCTTACCAAATTGGAACTCTTATGAACAGACTGTAAAATGCACTCATGTGTTTAATAGGAACCAAACAATTGCATATGTGATACAAAATTCTTTCTTTGCCTTATCCCAGAGAGGGAAGAAACCAGTATGAGAAGGCTTTTGGAGTCAGCTCTGGGGACCTGTTTGAAGCTATCTACAGGTGAGAAGCTGTCTTTGTGGTAAACGCACACACCCACACAGAGATGAAACGCACATTGTTGCTCATTTGCATTCCATCACTATCATCTTAAGCCTGTCTGTCACTGTTTTCTCTCTTCTCTCCCCCCAAAAACTGTCTGGAATTCATTAGAAGGCAGGGATTTTGAGGGAGGGAACAAGACAGGGGTGTGTGGACAGGCAGTGATGTGAGGAAACCTGGGGCAAAGAATGCAACCACCTTTAGGTCTGGTGTTTATAGTATCTAGTGCCCACTTTTAATGCTCCACTGATCTGGTGGTCAGCTGTGCTCAGGGGTCACACAATTAAAATTCACTTTGTTTGCCAATAGATTTTGATCGGTCTTCCTGAGGCCATGCACTACAAATCACTAGCAGAACCAAAGGAACAAAAATTGTGAAATAAACTCCTTTCCTCCTCATCCTTATGGCATGATTTGCAAACCCACTGCACTCTAATGGGCTGTTTTTAATAGGAAGAATTAAAATCCACCAATGTAAAGATGTGTCTAGCAAAGTAATCCTGACTGCATACTAAGCAGTAAATGGATGCCCTCATAAGCTTGGGAATAAATTCTTGTATTTATGTAATTGAAATTTTCAATCCCTATTTGTATTTTGAAAATTCAGTTGATATAACTGAATGTGCCTCATAACAAAGATGTATGCAAATTAGATTTAAACTGAACTGTACACAACACACCTTTGTGCTGATAGTTTGTCAGTTAAGTGTTAATTGCCTGTAAATGAAAATACCCTACATGAGGTTTTCTGCACCTGTGCACAATTGATTTAATATGGAGAGGCAGTTGTTTGTCTCTGCTGATTCCCCCTGTGACTACTGTGGATAAATTGGCAAGGGGGAAACAACCACTGAAGTTGGTGCATTCTTGGAGAGCTGCAGCAGGGAGCAGGATGAGTCAGACTCCTGCTTACTCATCGCCATTTAACCAGCCATGTACAGCACCTGAATAATTTACAGCAAAGTCCCATCTAGAGCTTGAGTTCTTATACTTGAGTAGCCAGAAATCAAAGCACCAACCTTCCAAGCAGTAGGTGACCTGCTCTACCTCATAAGCTACAGCCACCCCATATGAAGTTATAGCTTTTACTAAGATGAGAGTTTAATAATCTTCTGTTGATTACTTGTAATGCTCAGATCAGTTGTCTGTGGATCCATGCATGCTAACAGGAGGTGCACACTGGACAAACTAGGCAACATCAAAACTTGCATGGTTTAAGGGTTCCGCTATTTTACTTATTGGCCATTATAAATGCTATGACACATGGCCCCATTGCTATATTCAGGCTCTAAAATGTGCAGAGCAGTTTGCTGGAACACTTCTGTGTGGAATCGGCATGGGCTCTGGCCTCCCACAGTCCAAAGACATGCATGTTAGAGCAACTAATTCTAAATTGGCCATATGTTGAATGCAAGTGAATGGCTGTTCTGCAATAGACTGGCAGCCTGTCTAGTGTGTACCCCGTCACCTAACATCTGGGGTAGGCTCCTTTGACTGCTAATCAGATTTCATTGCTGAATATTAACTTTGCCACTTTACGTCTGAATCAGGGTTTGATGTGGATGTGCGACTCTGAAGTTGGTTTGGTAGAATCTAGATCTATATAAATGACTTTTTTTTTTTTTACATCTAGATGTAACTTGTACATGAAATGGGTGTACTCAAACTGCAGGTAAAACATTCAAAAGCAGCTGTATTTCTCTAGAAAAACATACTATTCAGCAATTGTGGATAGATGGAGATATCTAGATATATCTAGCAATCACTTGCCTCCAGTATAATGGAACACAGCTCACATGTCGCTATTGGCTGTCTGCACAGGAATGAATCACAGTAGCTTGTATGAAAACATGACGCCACTCAAAGGAATCATAATTTAAACATGCCTGCTCAAACTGTCCTATTACTGCCAAGGGGATGGAGAGGCCAAAGCAACAGAGCCATTAACTATGACTCTGGCAAGTACAGATATGACAGAGATCGGCGGGGATGTTGACAATATTAGACATCTGTATGCAGAAGGACAGATCATGAACTACAAGTTATAATTCTAATGATGTGGACAAGGACAGAAAACCAAGCTAACTGCATTTTATTCCCAACTGGAGATGGGATGAGTTTAAATAAATGTTCCTCATGGTGAATGGACTGAAGATGCCATTAAGGGGATTCAATATTCTATAGCCAAAATATTTTCAAATTGAAGCTGACAGTCTGCTGTTTGGCCTCACAGTCATTTCATCTTTTCACATCCAATGCAGTCAGTCTGAAGCCAACAATGATTCACTTTCAAAGTTCCTTTTGAGGTCATTGTGTCATCTGAAGTTGGTTTGTGCATTAGATGAAAATAGATTTTTGCTACCCTGAAGTTTAGATATATTTTACTGTTACAAACAGGAAGATGTTTGTCTGCACATGACCCTCATGGCAGGGTGGAGTGCTGCTTGATGAGGTGGAGATTCCTCAGAGCAGCAACAATAACCACAGGCTTTTGTTCTGCTGCAGTGTCTTGCTCACATGCACACACCATGGTGTCCCCACAGGGTAAAATGTTGAGCAGCAGCTCTGTGGAAGCAAGAAGCCCCCTTAGGTGACAGTATATAGAAAAGGATTTAAAAAGGCTTTTGCTACAATGCAATGAAATTTTTTTTTTTTTTGGGGGGGTGATATTAAACAAGCTTTTTTTTTTTTTTAATTTTTTAATGCAGGTCGGATGAAGAAATGGTGAAATTTATGCAGTTAATGAACGCTATCTGGAACATCTGTGGCAAGGATGTGGTCACAGCTTTTGACCTTTCACCCTTCAAATCCATCTGTGACCTTGGAGGTAAGTGTTTCATCACCTTATTTCCATAAGATTGTGGGTCCAAGGTTGTCATGTGCTAACTGAGCAGCAGCTGGCTCAGCTACACACATTTATACTATGCACATAAAACAAACTACCTTTATTTGAGCTCTTCTACCTTCTGTGTTAAGGACTTCAGGTTTCTATTGCTATCCTGTCTGATCTCCAAGAGTCATGTTTACTAAGTATTAACAATCTGTGAGAAATCTATTTTCCTCCAGAAGATTCACTTGATCAGAGATCAGTTATCAAGCCTCTTACTGTGATTAAACTGTTAGGGTCATGTTTCATTATTTCTTATGGTTTGCTTTCATTGGGAGAGCATGGTGGTTACCTGTCCTGCTCAGCCTTGGATTTCATAAGATTTGTCCCATAATGGTCTAAATACTTTACAAAGTTGTTTCCAGCAGGTCAAACCACCTTAATTCCACAAAGCTAATATGTCTGTTAAGATGTGTTCTCTTACATTTAATACCTGAAATGTGGTGAAGAGCGTATTGAAAAACAAGTCAGAGCAGTGGGTTAAGACCAAATGGAGGGTTCAGTAATATCTGCCACATCTACTACTCAATTCCAAAAAGTGTAAAATGTAAATTGCATATCAATCATTGTCAAATATCAAACGTCTATTTTATTCACAATAGAGCACAACATAGCAGGTGTTTAATGTTTAGACATTTTACTGTCAAAAATGCCTTAGTCATTTTAAATTTGAGGCCAAAACCTCAAAGTTGGAACAGTGAATCAAATGTTAGGGTAGTAAATTTTGCTCAACAGCTGCAGGAACATTGAAAATAAACTGGGTTAACTGGCAGCATGTCAGTAACACTGAGTAGAAAGGGCATCTTAGCATTTCTTAGAAGTAATGATGGGCTTCTGGTTAATCTGAAGAATTGCATTTATAAACTGTAGGAAAAAAATCTTCAATGTGAAGACTTTGAATATTTGGTGCATAATATCAAAATAAGAACCAGGAGAAACCTGTGGACATTGATGAAAGTCTGTATTGGATGGCTGTGCTCTTTGGGCTCTCAGACAGCACTGCATGTAAAGACTGGCAAGATTCAGTCATGGAACTGGCTGCATGGAACATTTCCAGAAATGTCTGAGCACAGTTCACTGTGCTACCAACAAATGCAGGTTATATCGTGCAGAGCAGTCACATGTGAAGCCAAACTGATAACTGGTCAAATTAAAGTTTAATTTCTTCTTGGAAAATATGGATGCCACACAACTGACTAAAGAGGATGCGTCCAGCTTGTTGGCCCTCAGTTTTGAGGGAAGCATATGCTGCTGACTTTTTTTGGGAAATGGCCATACATGCACTGTATTGCCAAAAGTATTCACTCACCCAACCAATCACTTCCATGGCCACATATGTATCAAACCAAGCATTTAGGCATGCAGACTGCTTCAAGCATTTGTGGAAGAATGGGTTGCTCTCTTCCAGTTGACTGTGGTATAACACAGGGGGAGAAATTGGGAACAGCAACTCAGAGTAGTAGGCCACAAATCCGAGCAGGGTTAGCAGATGCTGAGGTTTCCAACTTCCTGCAGAGTCGATCGCTGCAGACCTCAAGGCGTTATGTAGCCTTCAGATTAGCTCAAGAACTGTGCATAGAGCTTCCTGGAATGGGTTTCCATGGCTCTGCATCCAAGCCTTGCATCAAAGTGCAAAGCATCAGAGGCAGTGGCGTAAAGCGCACCACCACTGGAACACTGGCAGCATGTTATCTTGAGTGACAAATCACTTTTCCATCTGGAAAATCAAATGAGTCTGGGTTTGGCAGTTGCCAGAACACTGCTTGTCTGACTGCTTTGTGCCAAGTGTAAAGTTTGGCGGTGGGGGGGGGGGGGGGGTATTTTGGTG
>VUQK01029387.1:32265-44355 GCA_015106715.1 Bujurquina vittata | reverse complement strand
GATGTGATTGTAATTCAGCTGCAGCCCTGTGTGTGTGTGTGTGTGTGTGTGTGTGTGTGCGTGTGTGTGTGGAGGTTAACCCCGTTTGATGGCGGCTCCTCTGAAAGGAAAATGGATCGATCTTTAAGTATTTAATTCTATGATGGTTTCCTTTAAGAATCTCCATCTGGGCCATTATCATTAGAATTTGTTTATCATTAAATTATAAATTCCTCATCTGTCCTTAAGATGATGCCCTAATCCAATTTCTAATCCTCCAAATGCAGTCCTGCCCCATGCACTTGATATATCCGTCTTTATTCTTTGTGACTTTTAACCTTTTTTCCTGCTCTCAGTTCAGTGCAGCAGAGAAGCACCGACACTCGTCTGCGCTGCCCAGAAATCATCTTTGCATCCAGCTCCATGTTTGTGCCACCGTCAGAGCAGGAAGTGCATGAAAAGGCTTCAGAAATAAGATCATTATTATTATGCTACTGGCAGCAGTCATGTGACCAGTCTTTGACCAGTTTGGACTTCTGTATTTTCTTCTTCGTTGGTGGTGTTGGGCAGACACAGGCAGGTGTTTCCAGGTGCCGCCTGCTCTTGGATGTTTTCCTCCATGGATGAATCCATTCCCGGGTCTAGAAGGGGATCTGGATCTGGGTCCATTTGTGATATTTTCTTGAGAACACCGAGACAATGTCACTCATTTTATATCATTCCAGTTTGATTTGATGTATTTGCGATGACTCTTGTGTATTATCATGATGGCAAAGAATCATTCCAGAACAATCCAGAATCCAGATCATCTCCAAAAGGGAGTCACTGAATGATCCAAGCTCCACCTCTGGGAACGTTTCCACAGCCAGCAAAACCAGTGACATCACTGATGAGCTCGTGGACTCTGCTGTCCATATTTTTCTCAATTTTTAAGAAAAATAAAATAAGAGTTTTATTTATTCACAACAGTCCCCTCAAGATGCAAGAGAAGGCTGCATTAGAGAGAAAACCAACCAATCAGGTGATCCCCTTTGGTGACAGTGGGGAGGAAGAAAGACTCTGAGAGGGAAGTCCTGCAGCAGCATAACTAAGGGAGGACCCAGGCCTCACTGCTAAACCAGTTTCTGAGCCTGTATTTGTGGCCTGTTGTGTTGTAATAAACGGACGCATGTGTGTTGTGTGTTGTGTGTCGATGAGACGGCAGAACATGAAATAAAATGTTTACTTTGTAACCTTCATCCCAAAGATTCCTGCAAAGTTCTCCAAGCTTCCTGAAGCTAAAATTTATAACAATGATAAAGAGGTCCTTCACCCATCAGTCTGTGGCTGGAAACAGAGCTGCAGCTGTAGTAGGAGTGGTGCATGATGGGTAACTGCTGGTTAAAGGCACGCTTTAACAGAACACCCTGCTGTGAGACAAACTGCTACAAATGGGCTTTTTCCACTTTATGGGATTACAAAGGGGCCCCTGTGGGGCTCTGCGGGGGCCAGAGCAGAGGGCGGAGGGCTGAGGGAGGAGCTGAGGGGGGGTCGAGGGAACAAAGAGACAATAGGAGCCGATGTCAGGGTGTCAGGGTCAGACCACGGGTCCAAACACACACTTCAAACCAGAAACACAACAACCAGTGAAACGATTACACACATTTATCATTTATTCAAAGTAAACACAGGAAAACAGCTGATTTTATCACTTTATTATCTCTAACACTCAGCATAAAAACTGACAGAGAGCTGAGAGAAAAACTGGAGTGGTGTGATCAATAATAACACCTGCCGAAAAGGTGTGCAGCAGCATTTTGGACCCACTGCAGGGGATGGAGAGATTAGTGCTCAGCACCCAAACACAGACAACCAACACTGAAGTCATTGTTAAGGATCTGACGGCTCCTCTGAGGTCCTTCAGTGCTTTGGTCCATTTGAGTCCCATGAACTGCTTCAGTGAAGGAATGAAAGGAAACGATCTGTGGTCTGAAGTCTTTTGATTTCAGGAGGTGTTTTTGGTGAATCCCGCGGTGCTGATGCAGGAATCAGGAGATGGTCACTCTGGCTGGGTTCCTTCGGTTTGGGGGAAGCTGAGCGCCGCTCTCCACACGTTCCCGAGCAGATTATAGAGGCTCTATAAAGTCTGGTGACCTCACAGTGTCTCTCATTTACAACCAATGACTCTAAGTGTGTCCAATCCAATCTGCAGGTATTTATTGAGAGAGAAGTGCTCAGACGCTCTCTAAGTAAATTGATACAGCCGCTCTCCCGTGGGACTGCATTTCATCGCACGTCCAGCTTCAAGAGGGGGCCTGCAGAACCCCGAGTGGACTGGACTCATTTAGTGAGGAATATGAGCATATTTATGCCTCCCTGATGAGCTTCCTACCATAAAGAGCTCTGACTCCGTCTCCTACAGAAGACTTTTCTGGACTGCTAATTTGTTCTTCCACAGCTGTGAAGGAAACGGAATCACTCTAAACCCAAAATCTGTGGCCCGTTCTGTATGAAGGGTCTGCAGGTGGATCCTCTAAGGTTCCTGCATTTGGAACTGAAGCTAAGGTTTAAATGAGAGACGTGAGCGTTATTCGAACTGTGGTGAGGTTTAAATCTGTCAGTGTAACGCACACATCACAGTTTATTTAAAAGAAGTCAGTGATTCAGCAGCGCTACAGAATCAGAGGCAGACTGCAGGAGAGATGGTACCTGAAGCAGATCAAACATATGAGCGCTGTGCATAAAGTTCATGAAGTCAAAGCTTCAGAGAAAGGATGATCATTCTGGACTCTGAGAATTTTAAACAGCTGTTAGCTCTGTTAGCACGCTGTGCTTTTGTATTCCAAGTGCCTGATGGTCGATAGCCTGCTCATCACACACATACCTGCTAACCAGCAACATCCAAATAAAAGCTCCGCCTTCTTGGATGGTCTGTTAGTCCAATGAAGCCACAGCAGCCATATTATTGGTCAGATAATTGTATCAAAAAAGCTCCAAAAGGCTCCAACAGCACAAACACGGTCCAGAGGTCCAGTTCAGGGACTCCAGTTAGCTGAGGTGAAGCCTAGCAGACAGCTAGGAGCTACAGCCACCTGTGTCACCACCTGTCAATCAGAGAGGCCACGCCCCTAATAATGCACACTTGATTTAAACAGGTGAGTTATAGAAACATCCTCCCCTGCAGTTTGTTTATCAGGCTACAAACATGTTTGTTTAACATGGGGACGGACTCCCTGCTGCCTCTGCTGGACACCAGAGGAACTGCAGGTTTTTGTGCTTCATGTTCACAGATCGATGTTTGATTTGCACTCGATTCTCCTGCAGCAGAATGAGCGTGTCTGCAGCTCTTTAATCTTCAGCTTTAAACGGTCTTGTGTTGCTGCAGTATGAAAACACGTTTGCCTGCTTTTCCAGCCTGGAACTGGATCCAGAGTCCTTCCCAAATGAAAGAGCAGCAGGAACTCCAATGAAACCCTCTCATGCTGCGTGTTTTAAAGCAAGCTTTAATTTTAGGAGATATGAACCATATTTCCAGTGCAAGCCTGTGTGCTGAAGCTGAAGCTACGGCCAGTTTCAGCCCGTTTGATGGTTTCCTGTTCCTGCTGTGTAAATTCTCTGTGTGAGCTCTGCAGGTTGTGCTGAGCAAATAAACAGAGTGATGTAATACCTGCCCCTCCATCAGCTCAGGATTAAAGACATAGTTCATTACCAGAGAGGCACTTTAACCCCGCGGACACGTCTGACGGCGGCCGCTCGATGACGACCATAAATCAGATAATGATGAATGCACCTGATTGGTCTTTGTTCTGAACGAGCACCGCGCTGTGTTCTAATGCAGAAAGATGGATTCTTATGTAAAAATCAATGGAGGATATTCTGCAGAAAGGTGTCAGCGTTTAGTGTTATGGATCCTTTCTGACGGAGAGGCAGCTGCTGTTTTAAGCTCGATAGTTTTGTCAATCGATAAACGGCCCACTTCTTTCACCATCTTCCCTTTTCACACTGCATCCGTCTTCCGGAGCACTCTTAGATGGCTCGTGTCCACTCTGAGATATTCTAATGATGACTCTAAATCACGTTTATCCATTTATTGCTGATCAAGGGCTTCCGAGCAGCTTCTGTTCTGCCGCTCAATCACGGCGTCCATAAAGTGTCAGCAAAGACTAAAATCTCAGAGTCATGCTGACATCTCTTTATGTCTGAGTTCAGAACCGAGAGCTTCATTCAGGGACATAAATCCTCCCCAACGGGCCCAAACATGAAAAAGATTAATCATGGAGCCGGCTTCAGGTGGACAGTGTTCGGTTTCGTGCTGCAGATTGTTGTATGAAAGCCCTTTTGATCACTCAGTTCATTTACTTCAATTATTACTCCAGCTGCAGACATAGAAGAATGACGCCTCTCACATCGTCCCGTCCCTCAGCCAGCACCATCAGGTGAGGCCCGGAGGCCCGGCCCCCTGAGGTAGATCAGTCTGCAAGTTGGTGATTTGAGGGTTTCTGAGCTGCTGAGTCCAGAGATGGCAGATGCAGTCGCTCTGATGTCCCTGAGACACAGAAATGAACAAATCTCTGAGAAATACAAACCCTTTGTTCATGTGAAGAGCACTGAAAATCAGTTTTACTGTTTCCAGAGCCTCTGATGTTCTTTATGCCACGGACAGAAACAGCTGTGGTCCGGGTCAGGTAGGCGATATTACCTCCATGGGGCTGGTTTGGCGCAGAAGGGATGAAATCGTGGAACTGAGCCAGATCTGAATCCAGGAAATAATCTGTGGAACTGATATTTGGTGTCAAGTTTTCACAAACTGAGATGAGAGAAATTAGGAAACATCGTCAATGTCCTCATTACAACAAATCCAGGGCCAGAGATCCTTCGCTGAAGGCACACTGCTCCCAGTGCTCTAGTGTCCTCGCCTCTGTGAACATCAGCAAGCGTAAGATCTTATTCTGGTGGTATTTCATGCTGCTGAACTCTGCACAAACCTGCAGCTGCTGCTGTTTTATGGACAGAATGATTCATGGATTAATGACGAAGGCGGTCATCAGCTGCAGGTTTCGGGGACCGCGCAGTCTGAAGTTGTGCCGATGTCCTCCTTTATTGATCCGGGAGCCTTTTAAACATGCTTCCTGTTCGGATTGCTGCTCCTTCCTGTCATTCGCTGTGAGGCCCGCAGACAGTCGGATGAAGACCTTAATGGTGCAGAAACCTCCACCCTTCCTCCTCCTCCTCCTCATTGTTTGGTACAGCCGGTCCGAGCTCAGATTGATTATGCCGCTCCTCTCCATTGATTGTGCTGCTCTGCCTTCAAGTGTGCCGAGGAGAGAGAAATGACACAAACACTTTGATTCCTATTTGTATTTATTCTCCTCTCCATGAAGAGCTGAAGAATAGTTTTTTATTAATTTCATAGATTATTTGCTCATTATGCATTAATCATGGCGTCCCATCTGGAAGGTGCAGGCGCAGCTCTGTGAGAAACAGCCATTCTGATCTCAATTAGATTCTGCCTCTGCTCACCATCTACCCATAAATCACTTCTCCAAAGTGAAATTAACAGTTACTGGAGCGCATTAATATCCACGGTCAGGCATGAGGGGGGGGGAGCAGTGACTGGAACCAGCCATCTCTCACAATGTGAAAACATCATTTTGTTTTTGAAATATCAACATCACATGCCGAGCCTTCGCTCCTCCTCCTCCTCCTCCTGCAGCACCGACACTGACAGCGAGGAGTGATGGCGAGGACGGCAGGAGCTCCGAGCGCAGCCGCGTGACCCGTCCGTCTTTACATCGCGCCGAGATCCGGAAATGAACCGTAATGATCCTGACGGTCCAACAAAAAACGCACAACCTCAGCTGCAGCTCATTGTAACAAATAATAATATTAATTAGAAATTTATTTTTTTATCAGTTTCGTCATTTTGAAGCAATAATAACAAATGCAGCGCTGAGCGGAGCATCTTGGATGCATCATGTGATCCTTGCTTCTTTTTCTCTTATTCAATAATAATAATTATTGTTATTATTGGTGAAGGTGCCACACATGGAAATAAAACCCAATCAGCTCTAATGACTATGGGATTAGTTTAGTGTATAAAAATAATAACACTTCATGACACAGCCAAGTACTGAGACTCTACTTGCAGCCTTAGACCTGAATATTATGCAGAACTTAAATTTACTTACTTCACTGTAAAATACATGTACTTACATGTAATTACAGGGTACTTACAGTTTTAGTTGTGGGTCGTTTGTTATAATAATAATAATAATAATAAATAGCAGCTGTTTGATAACTGTTTATCACTTTTCAAGCAAAAATTTTCTTGGGCGTACATGAAAAATGACCCATCTCCATCTTAAATAAGGTGGTGGTGGTGTGTGTGTGTGTGAGGGGGTGCTCCTATGGTAACAACTTGTGAAATCTGATTGGCTGACAGAGCTGTGAAATGGAAACAACTTCACATCTCAATCCACATGATTGTTGTTGGAACATTTGGAGCTTTTGGTGCTGTGAAACAAATAAATAATTGATTCTAACAGGAAATGATCAGCAGGTTCAGAGATGATAAAAATCTTCTCCTGCAGCCTCAGTCTCAATCATTTTCTGGCCTGTTGCAGGGAGTAAGCAAGGATTTTCATATGCAAGCCTTTAAATTGATTCGTTCAGTAATCCCAGCAGCTGCTGCAGCTTCCTCTGGTTTCCAGTATCTGCGGATCATTTGGACAGAACAGGAGAAACTGACATTAATGATAGTTCACACATGTGTCAAAATAAATGTCGCTGTGAGTTTAATGGTGGGGATATTTGGAGGGCGTGGTTCAGCGCAGTATTTATGACCCTTAATGGGACCCTTAAAATAAAAGAGGAGCAGCTCAGGCTGCAGCGGGTGGTGCACCGTGTCCCTGATTTAAGGCTGCAGGCAGGTATGAAGTGTCATTAAAATCACACCCGTCACTCTTCAGCCTCTCTCCATCCGTCCTGTCAGTCTGCCTCTCTGAGGGATTTCAGTCTGTGGTCTTAGCCAGAGGTCAAAGGTTGCCCACCGTTCCCCTGTCAGGTCTCCCCTGAGTAATTTCCATTTTAATGTCACAGTTCCAATCTATCAAAGCTGTGACAAACACACACACACAGGGGCTTTAAGCCCCCCGCCCCTGGGCCCCCTCTGCTGTAGAGCTGCTTCCTGTTACTGTGTGCTAACGTTACACAGGGTTAGAGCTGTGTGTGTGTGTGTGTGTGTGTGTGAGAGAGAGAGACAGCACAAGGACCCTAACTATTATATAATACTAATAATAATGCATTAGTCTTAGTGCTTTTCAAGATACTCCAAGGTGCTTCACATTTTCGTGCACTCTTCATTGACACCTCAACCATACTCAGTGTACCATCACTGGCTACTAATGCAGCCACAGCTGCCCTGGGGCAGGCTGCCAATTCATGTCTACGGCCCCTCCGACCACCACCAAACACCACTTAGGCAATGTGGGTTAAGTGTCTCGCCCAGGGACACAATGACAGAATGCGTTTAGACGGGGACTTGAACCAGCGACCCTCCGCTTGCGAGGCGAGCACCACTGCCACCCCCATGATGACGACGATGATGATGATGCCCCTGTCTCAGAGCTGGCCAGAACCGACCCTGGAGAACATTTGTCAGGTGGAGGCTTCACCTTCCATAAATGTGACGTAGCAGCATCACAAACTTTGAAATAAACGTTTTCGGAATATCTGCATTCCCAAACCTGAGGGAACGTCAGGGCGGCTGCCTCACCTGTATTCATGAGGATCTGCTGGACCTTTACTAGCATGTGTGCACAGTTTCCTGTTCACAGAGAGGATGAACCAGACTGAAGACCTGCAGCTGGAGGGGGGTGTAAAAAGGAGATAACGAGTGTAAAGATGGAGCTGGAGATGGATTGTGGGACTGTGCAATTCCCCAAACTCTGATGATTCCTGTTCTTACATCTGTCAGGATGTGAGCGGCACAGGAGGAGGAGGAGGAGGAGGAGAAGGAGGCCCTTGGACTCTCCATACATAATTAATGGCATCATTTCAACTACACTATTGACTAAACAAATGCATAAATCACGGAGGCCTGAGTCAATAGACACGGAAACCTTTAATCATGTTCTAAATAATGACTACTGTTCCCATAATTATTTCCAGCTGCTGATTCGGATTAACGGGCTGTCAGGGTGTGACGGGAGCGCGGGGAGACGGGAAGCAGCAGCCGTCACGGCGGGCCGCCCGTGATTGACGGCGACGGCGGCGGCGGTGTCTTTATGTGGAGTGGCAGCTGAAAAGTGGCTGTCAAAAAATGCAGTGGATATTTGCTGTTTTGTTTATCAGCCGGCCGGCGCTGAATAAGAGTGCGGGAACATGTAGAGGCTGTCCTCCTGCCTTTTCATCTGCTCCCTAAATGGGTCTGGGGATTGGAGAGTGCAGTTTATCCCCTCCATTCTGCCTGACAGAGAAACCATTTAAAGCTCACCGCCGAGGAGACAGCAGTCTGTCACCGGAGACAGCGCTCAAATCAACTCTTCACATCGCTGCCCGCACAGCCCCCCGTTTATCCCCCTCTCTGCCCGCCTTAGCTAAAGCCCCTCTCAGACCTGCAGCTCGCCACGCAAACGTGACGGAGATTTAACACGTCGGCCCGAATCAGCACTCACTTGTTTTTTTATTAAAGACACAACGAGCGTGTTTTTATTCCCACTTTAGACGCTGTTCAGGTCTGAGAGGCGAGCACACAGAGATTCTTTGCATTTCGGCCTCCTTGATGCTGCAGGTCAGTAATGAAGTCTTCAGGCTCCAGGTGCCTTCAGGGTGGTCTCACCTTGGAGACTATGTTCCCTGTGGTGAGAACATCAGAACATTGCACCTATATGAGCACATTTCAGACACAAAGACTGCTTCTCATTTTCATTGTGCTTCTACCACCAGCAGTGGAGAACATTTTTCTGATGGAGGCTGCCAGGACCTCCGGCCCTGAAGCCCAGTCCTTTAAGTTGCCCCCTGTGGGTGGTGGACCTGCAGGTTCCTTATCCTTCCAGCTCCCTCTGAGCCGTCTGTGAATCTCTGTGCATAAACTGCTGCTTTGATGAGCTGCATCTTCACAGACGTTCTTTCCCAGTCACGGTCTCGTGTTTGTGGCGGCGCGTCTGCAGAACCGTTTCTGAACGCTGCAGCCATTAATCGGTCCTGAAGGCCGCTGACTGTCAGAGGCCTCGCCGTGGCGAGTAGCTGCTTCTCTGAGGAGCTCTGAAGAGTTTTCATGAGAGCGTGACAGGACGGAGGAGTGAGCAGGACAGGTTCATCTACTGGGAGACAGACAGAGCTTCCAGGCTGGGGAAACAGTCTATAAGAGAATGTAAATGAAGGAGCTTGTGCCAACAAACCGGGACTTTCTCTCCATCATGAATAAATATTAGTGGATCTCACTTTGTTCTCCCACAAAGCCCCGGGTGCCGCGTCACATTCCTCACTTCCTGTTGCTACACCGGGCTGTTCAGAGCGTGGAAACGTGGCGGCGGGGGGGGCTGCTATCAGAGCGCCTGCCGGACAACAAACATAAAGTCATTAACCTGCAACCCAGCCGGGGGGTGGGGGGCTGGGGGGGGGGAGTCCCCTGGGCTTCAGGGGGGTGTCAAGAGGAGATGGACTCATCAAACTGATGTTGGCGTGGAGACGAACCGTGGAAACCTCACGAAGCTTTAAAGGAGCGAGTCGCTGCGTTTATCTCTGCAGAGTGTAAAGTTATAACTTTCTGTGTGCAATCGTTTCACCTTTGACTCATCAAAAAGACATGTTTTAAAGGAACAGTTTGGATAAAATATCTCTTGATTCACAACAAAGTGTTTGTGCAGCAAACGCAGTGCCTTCAGCTGAGTCACAGGAAGTGATGTCATCTAACAGTTTAACTTCAAAGGCTTCAGAAACCTGCTGTTAATGATATTTTTGTATTTGTGGGGTCAGACTTTGATTTTCTTCCTGTGAGTGGAGCGAACAGCTGGTGATGATCAGTGATGCTGCAGAGGACGCTGCAGGTCCAATCTCGTCTCGGTGTTATTAAAATAGGTCTAAAATATTTACAGCTCAATGAGACACATTTTTCCTCACATGCAGAAGCATCAGAAATGTTTGATTTGCAGCTTTTATTCTGAGACGTTCAGCTTGGACCTGGCTGAGGACAGGCAGCGGTCTGTGGGACCAGAGTACAGGATTTGAACTCGCAGCAGGGACGCAGAACTAACCCTGCAAGTTTATAAGCACTGTTTGTTTACTTCTCTTTAAAAACCTTCTTGATCAGAAATGATGCATTTTAAAAAACATTTTAAATTAATGACAGGCTCCTTTTTATGATCAGAAGGTTTTCAGACTCAATCAACGCATTAAATAGATTTTCTGCACTGATGTCATTTTGCAGCTACAATAAAATCCACTTCATTACATGAACATGAGCCCAGTGATTGTTGGGACGGCAGCAGGTGTGTGAGTGTACTCAGGGTGATGAAGATGATGGAGAGCATGGCCCGTTGGTGAAGGGAACCATTGAGCGGTTCATCGTGGGAACAGGCGGCCGTGAGAAGAGTCACACACTTTATCAGAGGTGTGTGTGTGCGTGTGTGTGTGTGTGTGCGTGTGTGTGCGTGTGTGTGTGTGTGTGTGTGCTGCAGATAAAGACTCTGAGGGGTCTGCGCAGTTTCTCACCACACTTTTATCTCCCAGCTGCTTCCTGACAAACAGCCCCTCATTGATCACATGTGATTGATTATTGTTAAGTATCTCTGATATTTCCTAGCGTCTCGCTCTGTGTGTCCTGAGAACAACGATGGGAGTGAATCGAGGCTGCAGCCGCTGAGCTAACGGACCCTCCTGCTGCAGAGCTGCCGGCAGGTGGACTTCATGTCTGTGCTGTATGATGAATTTCATAACAATGTTATCGTGTTGTCAGAGAACGAATCCTAACGATTGCGGTCACACCCGGAAAGATGGACGGGCAGAAAATGCCGGCGACGTGGGTGAAACTCGAGCCTGGCGACGCTCCAGCCAGATACAATAATGGCTTTTAATGGCTGCAGATTAATGCACATAATGAAAGCCAATCAATAGCAATAACCCGCGGAGAGCAGCGAGGCGTCCTCCCACCTGCAGCTCGTCAGCACAAAGTGAACCCGTGACACGTTTTTATTTACACCTCAAACACATCATTGGGCTCCGCCGCGCTGCATCTGCCCCCTCCAGCTAAAATGTATTGCCATTTAAACATGACAAAGAGGCCATGGAGGTGGCCATTACAATAATCCATCATGTCTCCCGGTGCTTGGATCCAGCCTTGCGGTAAATCCAATCTAAGCAGGGTCAACACTGTTGTTCCTCCAACATGGCCGCTGCTGCAGCCGCTCATCACTTAGCTTTTGTCAACACGAGGACAGCAGCGACGCATTAATGCCGCCGCCCTGACAGCACCAGCTTACAGTTAAATACCGTTACCCAGCATGCAGCGGTGCTCGCTGTGCGTGTCACTGTGACCTTTGACCTTTAAACTAAAGCCTCATTTGGAGGCAGTTCATCAGAAAAACTCTTTAACTCGCATCCACGTGAGCGTCTTCATCACATCCTGTTTGTATTTGAAAAACAGAGACAATAATTTAAGAAATAAATAATGAAAGAGGCAATAGAAAACAATAAAGTAAAGTAAGAGTGGAATGGTAAACGGACTGCTCCATGTCTGGCTGAGGTGCAGGTGTGGATCTTTAGTCTTCCTCAGGCCCTGCATGCCCGTTCCTGCAGGCAGACTAAGGAACCCCCATATAGAGTTAATCATTGCATCCCAGCCCCCCCCTCATTGATTACCCGCTGCAGCCGCTGGAGCAGGCGCTCCCACGCTGGATGCAGATTGCTGTGGCAGAACCGTCGCCTCAGCCTTTAAAAGCGTTTTTCATTTTCTGTGTTTGTGCTGAAGAAATATCGACCGGCTCCGCTCAACAAGTCCCGTCCATCTGCAGCATAACTGCTGTATCACACACACACACACACACACACACACACACACACACACACACACACACACACACACACACAGGTGGATAACAATAGTTTTTTATCTACTTTCATCAAACTTGAATT
>VUQK01029387.1:14955-25024 GCA_015106715.1 Bujurquina vittata | reverse complement strand
GGGGGGGGGGGTATTAGTCTCAGTGTCCTCAGAATAAGCCGGGGTCTCTGGGGTGGAACAGCAGAGGGAGGAGGGGCAGACAATGATTCTGCTCCTCCAGCGTGAAAAGCCAAAGTTATAAATTCATCTATTTGCTCTCCGCTGACCTCAGCGCCGCGGCGGACCAGCGCCGGGAGCCCGGCCGCGCCCACAATGCATCAGCCTGTCACAATATGGAGGAAAACGTGAAGGAGGAAGAAAGACGAGCAGATGCTTTATTGTCTTTGTAATTTCCACATAATTAGCCGGGAAGAAAAGTCCCGGCTCCGGTTTAATCACGCTGAATGAACTTGAAGATTGCTGCCATTCTGCCCAGTGCCACCAGCCCCCCCCACAACACCCCCAAAAAGAGCTGCAGCAGAGTTTAACTGTGCGTGACTGTGGGCTGTGAAATTGGTTAACACACACACACTTAGATGCAGACCGACCCCATGCTGACTGTTGATGTAGTTGAACAGATTAAGCGAATCAATCTGTTAACACCTCCGAACATTAAGTTGGGCAGCTGATTTAATGGGGCCACTCAGGCTGAGAGCGGCGCGCCGTCATTAGTTAAAACTCGGCACGCAGCCCCATCAAACCCACATTAGGCTGTTGATGATGTTTAATTTGCTTTTGATAAGCCACCTGAAAGTTGTCCTCAGCTGATGAGCCTAATAGTTACTAATTACAAAGTTATTACTAATGAATTAAAAAGACATTTACCTCCACGAGTAAAAGTTCTAATTAAGGAAATGAGGAGCATCCTCACTGACTGACTGCACTGATGGGGCGCACCTGAAAAGTTGTTGCAAAGAGCGCAACAATCACTGTATGTGTGCAGCATCAGCTGATTTGTACACCTTTAACTTTGCATGAACAGGTGTCATCCAATCAGAACGGCCGCTGAGCGTGAAGAGTTTACACCTGAGTGCAGTCTGACTGTCAGGAGTCTGTAACAGCAGAGTGGAGGGAGGTGTTGTTGCTGCTGGCTTTATGGCACGTGTGTCTACCTGTACGTCTTACCTGTGCTTCTACCTTTGAGGGACCAAAATGTCTGGAGGAGGGTGTTTAAATGAAGCATACAGATGTGATTTACATGGTGAACGTGGTGCCTAAAATTAGTCTCTGCCCCTTAAGTCTTCACCTCGGATGTTGCGTATTGGTGTTGCACAGTGATAACTTAAGGTGGAACCTCAGGAGAGGAGAACAGTTTCTCAGACAGGCCGTGGATGCATTCCAGGCAGCAAAGCAATGTTTACAGTTTGCATTGTTTCCTGTTTTAATCACATGATGAAATCAGCAGCGTGCACACAGAGCTCTGCAGCATCAGTGTATTTCATTTCCTCTCTGGTATCAGATGTTTAACATATACACCTTTCAGGTGTGCAGAGGCGGCTGATTCTTTC
Organism: Bujurquina vittata; assembly: GCA_015106715.1. Classification (NCBI taxonomy): domain Eukaryota; kingdom Metazoa; phylum Chordata; class Actinopteri; order Cichliformes; family Cichlidae; genus Bujurquina; species Bujurquina vittata. The sequence goes on along the minus strand of VUQK01029387.1, from coordinate 23,597 downwards.
CTCTGACTTTATGCAGTGATATGTGCACATGTGGCACAGTAACAGTAACAGTGTGTTTCTGCACCTCCACAGATTGTTGTCTTATTTGTTGGTAGATTATTTGGTTCCTCGTCAGGTGTGCTCATTTGAGACTTTCAGACCTTCAGACAAGGGGCTCAGGGATTGGACACACATGTGTTACCATCCTTCTCAAAGTTCAGGGTAAGGGTAACAGCAGGTGAAACTGTTAAAGTCATTCAGGACAGTAATCAGTAAATGCCTGTTAAAGCCGTGCCAAGGAAAACGTGAATGAAGTGAGCTAAAGCTGGTTTTAGTGTGTTCACTGCTCCGTGCCTGCAGCTGATCCATCCTCGAGTGTCTTTGAGTGCTCCGACTCTCCACCCGAGCAGAGGAAGAAGAGCAGGCCACTCATCCGCCTCATAATCTCATCCCACCACAAAGGAAGCGGCAGGAAAGCTCAAATCTGGAGATGAATTAAAGCGCATGCAGCTGGAGGAGGCCGGAGCTCCATAGACGGGCAGCGTAGCCGAAACATCCCCCCCTCAGAGAGCCGGTGAAAGGGCTCCAAGGATGAATGGCCCACTTTATTGCAGCGTGCCGTGTGCAGTGAGACAGCAGCTCCTTCCTGCGGCCTCCAGCCTTTATTAGCAGGCTGCAGGGGGGCTTGTAAAACTGCTCTGCCCTGCAGAAAGGGAGGGGGGGGGAGGGGGGCTGCATAACAAAAATCAGCCTCGAATTAAAGTCCAGCAAAAGACTGTGGGTGGGCTTTTTGTCCCCCGCCCACTCTGACGGCTGATTCCCACCACGGTTCTGGGCCTGACCTCACTGACAGCTTCATGGGCGATGGCGCTAACTCATCGCATCAATCCGCCACCATAAAAGGCGCCATAAGGCGGTAAGTGGCGGTATGTGTCCGGTATACCGAACACGACAGGCTGTCAGCCTCCTGCTGCCTGAGGCTCAGCATGGAGCTGAAAGTGCCGTGAAATCAGCCACAAAGAGGCTGACGGCAGGCAGCAGATCTCTCACAGCGGGACAACATGTGCCCTGCCTCCAGAGCAAAGAGCTAATCAGGAGCCCGAGCCATCCTCCGCAGACGGACGGCTGTATCTGGTTTCAGTAAAGGGAACGATAGAATCAAGAAGAACGTTCTGTGCTGGAAGCTTTTCTCATGCTTACAGTAACAGGACGTGTTGATGAGTATCGTTTCCGTCCTGTCCTCCACACTGTGAGGAGACACACTCAAACAGCACGGATAAATGTTAATTTACAGAGTTATTAAAGCACGTTTCATTAAGCAGTGAGGAACACACACGATTCCTTTAACTCTGGTCCTGGATCAGTGCACTGTATCGGCAGATATCTGAGTGTCAGTATCGGGATTGTATCAGACATGGAAGAACCCGGCTCGGTGTATCTGGGTTCTGATGAAGGTCGTGCTTCCATACTTTTATAAACAGTGTAAAAATGTGAGTGAGTGATTCGAGTCACAACAAATATTCAAGCTACTCCGCTAAACTCTAGTTAGCTTGTAGTCAGACTGTTTTCACTTTCTTTTCCCTCTGATTTATTTTAATAAATGAAGGCTGCAGTCGTTAGCACCGCCACATCACAGCAACAAGCGATTCCCACTGGTTCCGCTCGCTGGGGGTTCCTTCTGGGTTCTCCGGCTTCCTCCCACAGTCCGAAGGCATTAACTGTAGGTGTGACTGTGATGTTAGCCCTGCAGTGGACCAGTAACCTGCCCAGGTGTAAGACACACACTCTGCATCCTAGGATAAAAACATGGATGGATGGCTGCGGCCGCTGAAGTCTGAGTGACGCCGTTTCCACTGGAAATGAAGGCCACTTGACTTCCACTCTGGAGTTGAGATAGGGCAGCGCCCTCTTGTCTGCAGCCAGGTACTCTTGGGATCCGGGGGATAACTAAGTGTATGAAGTCTGGTGCCAACGTCACCAGAAAAAGTCGCTAAATTTGTCTCTAGTTGCTTTTTGGACAAATAGTCACCAAGGGGGTTTGAAAAGTCACTTAATAGTATTTATGTGATAAACTAATTCATCTCTCAGGGTTAAAAATGTAGTTTTGGAAGATTTGGGAAGAACTATGTAAACGTTCCTACAGTGAGATTTTTAGCTCATAAAACTCATTCTGTGCTAAAGCAAATGTAAGTATTGATAAATATGGGCCTGTGCTCGCGGTGTGGAGTCTGTGGTGAGGAAGGGTTGGAGTGACAGCTGCATGCTGGGAGGTCTGAGTGGGCAGAAATAAAAGGCAGGATGAGACGTGTCGGGCAGTAAAAGGACGACCGCGGAGAGTCGCAGGGCGTTTGGAGGGAAAGGCCGGGGAGGGTGTGTGTCTGTGTGAGGGGGTGGGCACAGTGCTCTGTGTAAAGCCAATGAATAAATCAGTGGTTAGTAACAGTATTTGAATAAGAGGAGGAGGAGGAGGCGCTCTGCAGCTGCATTACTCAGCAGACAAAGGCCACTCAACAGATGGGAGAGTTTAGTTAAAGAAAGTCAGCGCTTTAGTTAAGAAACGCGCCGCCCACCGATCTCGCCAGGGCGGCTCTGACAGGTGGTCTGATCCCGGCGCCGCGGCAGCCTTTCTGCACAGGGGTGTGTCCGTCCAACGCCTGGACGTCCAGCAGCTTTAAAAATACCTGATGTTGGTCTAATCCCGGCTGATCCGAGAGGAGAAAGTCCATCTGCTGCTTCAGGAGCCTCTCAGATGAGAACAGCGGAGGTGCTCCACATGGAGGGCCCTCATTGACCTCCACCACACACAGCAGCTTAATTAATCAGCTACACAACTGACACAAAGATAATTAGTAGCAATTTAAATATTGTTTGAATTCAGGCCCATTGGAGGGTTTTCCAGCATGAAGGTCATGCCATCTCAGTGGGATTTAAGTGGACTTTTGGGACTTGTTGGTGTGTTTCAGATCATCGTGCTGCATGACCCGAGTGCAACCCCCCCCCAAAAAAAAAAATAACAAACTGCACGACTGAAAACAAGACTGAGCTGAAGTCAAACGAATGCAAATAAATGAGGAGAATAAAGTGAGACTATTACAGTGTGCATGAAAGTTATACTAACCTTTTATTCTGAGGGCTCGCTGCACGTGGACCCATAACTGCAGGAGCTTCACTTACATTAACACATCAGCAGAGCTGGGAGGTACATCGCTGTCACATTCCTGAGTCTGCACGCCGCACGGTAACAGGAATATCAGCAACCCCAAACATGAACTCTGACCTGGAGTCATTAGTCTGGTGTCAGCCATGAGCACCTGTTAATAGTTAACCCTTTCCTCTGAATCAGGACTCAAGGAGAAGCTGTGAAACATTAACAGTCCTCACTGTGCTCAAAGGCTGAAGCATTACTGAAAAGTATGAAGGTAGAAACAACTAAACTAACACATTTATGGACTTGTTTAAATACATTCATTCAGTATACAGACATGCACCCACCCGCCGCTTTATTAGGTACACCTGCTAGTCCCGGGTTGGACCCTTTTTCCTTCTGCTGGTCTTCTGCTGCTGCAGCCCATCTGTTTCAAAGTCATCATGCTGGTCATTCAGAGATGCTCTTCTGCACACGTTGGTTGTAACGAGTGATTAACTTGGGGTGGCTGCAGCTCAGGAGGAAGAGCAAGTCTCCTACTTATTGGAAGGTTGCTGGTTTGATCCCTGGCTGCTCCAGTCTGCATGCCAAAGTATCGTTGGGCGTGAACCCCACTTTGCTCTCTGATGTGTTCATTGGAGTCTGAATGTTAGAAAGTACTTAGGCATAGAAAAAAAGAGCTGCTGCGCTGTGATTGGCTGATTAGATACTTGCATTAATGACCGGTGGAAGAAGTGTACCTAATAAAATGTCTGTTGTGTATACAGATTATAATGAGTGAGTTCTTGCTGTGTTTGTCCAAATGCAGCATGGTTTAAAAGCCTGCTTCATCAATAAGAACGACTGATATGAGCCAAAAAAAGGGAAATTCTGAACTGCATTTATTAAATATGTATAGCTGCTCAATAAATGCCGGGAACATGAGAAAGAAAACACTCCTGGAAAATGTAAACTATGCAGAATGTTTATGAATGTTTGCGGGACTTCATGTTAAATGATGATGCCGCGCGGCTGTGCTGTCTCTGCTCCCTCACAGCCAATCTGTAATTTCATAATCATAGCGGACGGCTCGAGAAAGACACGGGCTACAAAATGTTCATCCTTCTTGGCGGCGCGCTCACCTGAGGGAGACGCATCGACCGGCTGTGACAGCCGAGGTAATTTAAGGCATCAGCGTGCAGTGGCCTCGCCGGCGTTACGACGCTCCGTGTGACTGATGTCATTTTATATTCTCATTTCTCTGTTTAGCCCAGAAACGACGGGCCGATCGAGCCTCGTAGAAGAGACGGATAGAGATGGAATTCTCTCCCTGTGAATAAACTCCTAATTGAATATCATATTTACTTTCCTATCCATACAGGAGCACTGCTAGCATTAGCTGTGCATCATCTGATTTTATTAGCCCCTCCCACTGCCTGCCAGATCTGCATTTGGGGACACTGAGGACATTAGAGCTGATCACTGCTAATGATATCTGTGCTGTGGGCCGCGGGCCTCCTGCCTGTGAAGGTTGAAGCTGAAGTTGAGGACAGACGCTCTCCTTGCTCCCCGGTCTTTGGGAATGAATGATTTTTAAGCGAATTAGCGGGGGCTACGTGGTGGGCCGGCCTGATTTGGAGCTTTGTGGAATCTCATTAAAAGCAGCTTTGTTACGGCGCAGCCCTCCAATAATGGGGAAGGCCCAGCGCAGCCATGGGCCGCTCATAATGGGCCTGATTCATGCATCTTTGATTGCCGAGTGGAATTGGATTAAAGGATCATCTGAGCGCTCACAGACGTGTGTTTGCTGTGGACAGTCGCCTCTGCATGCAGCAGCTCAGCGCACAAGGAGAGGTGAAAGTCAATTAAGCATTAATGCTTCCTTAGCGCCAGCTCAGAGAGATCACACCAGCTCAGGCCAAACTGATCCACCATCAGCCTGCAGACTGGGATTCCTCATCAGTTCCATGTATGGTTTCATCCAACTGCAGACCTCAGGTCAGTCAGCCACGAGAGGAGGACAGAAATCTGACTAAAGTCGTACATTTACATCAATAACATTTAAAATAACGTTATTTTTCACACAGAAAGTTTTGATAAGTAAATCTTCCCTTAAAGTAGTAAATATACAGATACACGCCTGTTTCTATGGATATAAAAGTTAAAGAAAGAAAAACAAACACTGAATATCCCATAATATATAATAATATAATTGAGGCCTAAAACGGTCTTTGAGATTATTTTTGTTCAGGAACTCTAAATTTCTGAGATTATTTAGATATTTAACACAATTTCTCTCACAAATTTACAAAGAAAAAAACTATCCCAGAAATTTTAATGTCATTTATTTTGCATTTAAAAAATAATATTCAGCTAAAGTTTTACATTTGCCCATAGAAACATTAAATAAATAAATATTTTCAATTTAAATAAATGTATGTCAAAAAGCCCAGATTAAGTCAGGGGTTATAATGTCATGAATCTAACTATATAAAACTAAAATATCTCAAACTTTTAAAGATTCCTCTAAATTAAAATCATATATTTACAAGTATAAAACTTATAGTCTCTGATATATTGAAGTCATACTGCAGAATAAATTCAGAAGTTCTTGGATTAAATTTATAAATTTAAATGGAAAAAAAATATATTAAATTTGTAAATGTATGAGAAGAAACTTGAATAATCTCTGAGCTTATAAAGGTTGTAAAATTTAAAACAAGGTGTGTTGGGAAAACACCCCTGAATAATATTTTAAAGTCTGGAATTCGCAGGGATGAATGTAAAAAAAAAATGATCCTGATCACCCGATGATCAGGAAGTTAATCTTATATCTGTGAGAAAAAAAAAGCGGAGGAGGAAATTATCCACAGAGACAAAAACTGTTTCTGGATCAGCTGTAAACATGCTGATTTATGGGGACTGACTCACTGCTGCCTCCGCTGGACACCAGAGGAACTGCAGCCTCCTCTTTGGTCAACGATGACACAAAAGCAGAATTTTGGTTCATTCGAGAAAAGGATGAGAGTACAACGACAGCGTGTTGGGGCTGGTTTTAAGATGAAAGGTAAAGAGGGCGGAGCTTACAGAAAAACACATTTCCATTAAATTATTTTCTTAAAGTCGCAAGATTCAGTAAAAACTTCACAATCTTTCAACAATAAACATAAAAAGTTTCGGAGCTTCTAGTTATTAATTTGTGAAAAATCTGATTTTTGAAATTATATCATTAAATTTACATTCTTTACACATCTTACATCAGAATAAAAACTTTACATGAGACAGTTACAAAGTCAGAAATGTGTAAAATAAATGAATAAAGCTGTTTGACACTTCCAAATATGCACTTCTGGCTCTAAAATTATCTGTACCGCCACACATGTGTCTGCTCCATCTTTTATATACAGTCTGTTGTGTTGATGGGCACCGTGGGGCAGCCTCTTTATTCCCATGAATCCAGCCTGATTGCGGGAAACCCTTCCTTCCTGATTACCGCACAAAGGTGAGTCCTGATGTTTCCAGGCTGATTTTATTCATACAGGAACTTTTCGGGGACAGTTTGGGGATTTTGGAGCCTTTGCAGGTTCCTCTGAGCCCTTCACGCTGAGCAGAAACTTTCTGAATCAAACCAATGAGGAGTGTATGAATGTGATTTCCAGCAAGAACCCTGCAGCGCTCACATTAACCCCTCAGGCTCCTCCAGCGCCCACAGTCCCGCTCAATTCATCATCGCAGCTCCCGAGCAGCTCGCACCTCGCCCCTCCATCCTTGCCGCGCATCCCTGGACCATTCATCACCGGCCGCCCGCTGACAGTGACGGATGGGTCAGCCCGCCGCTGGCACGCTCCCAGCCGCAGACTCATACGGCGGCGGCAGCAGACTGACAGCTGGAGCAACATGTCAAGTGGTGGAGAGAGCGTGGCCATTAATAACCTCCGTCACATGACCGTGGCGGCGCGGGGCCTGGAGGGGGGCATCCACGGAGGGAGATGTCACGGGGACAGTCATGGACGCCTGATCTTTAATCAAGAGCTGATGGGTAATGAATATATCGCTCTCAAATTGAACGGCAGAGGGGGTGGAGGGGGTCTGATGACCCATCTGTGGCGGCTGTGACCCCGGGGATGGCGGAGCCACACCTGAGCACGTGTCGCTCATTCCGTGACAGAGATGTAATCATCCGAGGAAGGGCGAGGGGGCGGAGCCTGAAGGCGCGGAAATCCCTGACGTGTTTTTATTGGCTGCAGGTTTGATGATGTCACTTCCGCAGCTCTAGATGAGCTCGTCTGTGATTCCTCTGCGGCTCCATCCAGAGAAGCTCTCAGCTCTTCCTTCCTCCCCCAAACGGCGCGCGGTGCAGGTGCAGGAACACCTGAGAACGGTTTGTGACGTCATCGTTCTCCAGAACTTTACTGAGCAGCGGGTCAGTCTGTGCTTTAGGCTCCTGCTCTTCCTGTGTCTGAGGCCTGAACCATGAAAAAGAAAGAAAAGGCTGATAAAGCACCTGTGACGTCACCTGTTGGTTTTACATTGTGAAGCTGGTGATTTCGTCACCACCTGGTTGGATATTTGGAACCAGAAGTGGCCACATTTGTATGAGAGGGTGGAGTGCTTCATCCAGTTTGCTTCCACATACAATCAGTAACATCCAAATAAAATCTTCAAATTTCACTCAGCAACCTGGAGCTCCGCCTTCTTGGACGGTCTGTTAGTCCAATGTAGCCACAGCAGTCATATTATTGGTCAGGTTGGCTCCAACAGCACAAACACGGTCCAGAGGTCCAGTTCAGGGACTCCAGTTAGCTGCGGGGAAGCCTAGCAGACAGCTAGCAGCTACAGCCGCCTGTGTCACCATCCATCTGTCAGAGAGGCCACGCCCCTAATAATGCAAACTTTACCTGCACAGTTTCTGTATCAGGCTGTAAACATGTTTATTTAACATGAGAGTCTATGGGGACTGACTCACAGTGGCGCCTCTGCTGGACGTCAGAGGAACTGCAGTCTGAACGCTGCGACCTCATCAGTCATCACCATCTCTCTTTTCTTTTTTCATATCTTATTTGAGACTCGATGTTTGAGTTTGGACGCTGTTACAGTGGATTTATGGCTCTGCTGAGCCCACACTGTGGGCCGTCCTGGTGTGCATGCAGCATGTGGTCTCCTCACAGCTTCACCTGTTGGTGGCTTCCTGAGCTGCAGATTCTCCCTCATTAATCTCCTCCTCCCTCCACCCTCTGCCTCCATCTCCTTCACTCACACAAATACAAAAGCCCCTGTGCTAATGTAATTGTATCACTAATTATGCATTTAATTCAGTTATAAGGAGCTAACAGCTCCCTGAGTGGCAGCGCTCGCTGCTAAAAGGCAATTCATCCCTGAGATTGAGAAATCTAATTAAGAGGAAATGCTTAGCAGAGAAATCCTTCCTGAGGATAATCCTGTTTGCTGGCATTAAAATCCCAGCTGTGGCTGCTGTTTGCCCATCACAGTGTGTGTGTGTGTGTGTGTGTGCGTGTGTGTGCGTGTGTGTGCGCGCGTG
>VUQK01029380.1:15037-26875 GCA_015106715.1 Bujurquina vittata | reverse complement strand
GTAGCGTAGCAGCGTGCGGCCTGCTAGCTGTACGCTAGCATCGGGGATCTGCGGGTTAAGCCAGGTCTCGGTAATAATCATTACACAACAGTCACGAACATAGCGATTTCCGGCTAGCTGTAACTCTAGGTTGTCCGTTTTATTTACCATGGATCTGGTGTTGGAGAGATACAGGCTCGGCAAAGGAGGCCTGTATGGTTGGCGTCTTAGCTTCAGCATGCAGCCGGACCTGCAGCCCCGCTTCTGCTTCCTCTCCCTCCGCCGTCGACGGCACCTGCCAGATCCGATAACAATCCACGGAGCACCCAGCGGCCTCGCTATGTCGTCTGGAATGTTGTGAGTGTAGTGAAAATCACTTGATACTGATAACTTGTGCCGGTAGCCGATGTCCACAAGATCCTGGTGTGTGTAGCAGTAGCTTTCCGAGATAAAACTAACCAATAAGAAATAAAAAAAGTACAAAAAAGAGCACCGAGTGGAGGAGCCGTGAGCCGCTGCGTCTGTGCGCGCCGCCATCTTAAGGTATATAGGTATATAGTTATATGACTGGTCTTAAGGCCTCCAGGACTGTATAAATCCGCTTGTTTGATGTATGTTCTATAGAACTGTATATCTTAGTTGATTGATCAATCATCAACACATTGTTTTACGAGATAGAAGATCTGAATATGCAATTTTAACCCATTTTCTATGGCTACATTTTATCCTTGTGAAGATTTTAAGGCTTATACTTCACACAGTTCGCCACCAGGTACGTGTCATGAAGCCCCAATCCCTATCTTTGTCAGGAAAACAGCATAGTTTTTGAAAGGGTTAACCTTTTTGACACACCAACCAAATAAATCACATGAACAATTGTTTTCTTAGTCAGTGAAGTCAATAAAAAGAGGTGAGTGTATTATGGGATTACAAGACTAAAGCTTTGATTTGCTTTAAGTATTTAACCAATAAAACACATCCACATATTAAGTTTCTCTTAATCCTTCATTTAAACAGTTCATACAGCTGTGAATAATGACTGTCATGTATGTGGATTTGTATTTTAATTAATTCCTTAGACTGAAGAGTTTTGTCGCTTTTTGGTAAAATATGAATGAATTTTAAGGCTGAAAAAAGAGACCAGGATATTAAAACTAACAAAATTATAGCTGGGGAAAATCTCACAGTTTTAGCTCAACAGTATTCTTTTTTTTTATGTTTATTTATAGATGCCCAAGAGCAAATGAAGAGATAATGCTTATTTTTAAGGTGGTGTGGTGCAGCGCGATGGTGCAGTGGTTAACAGTCGCCTCACATTAAGAGGGTTTGACTCTCCTGGTTGGGTTTCCATGTGCCTGCTTCATTCTACTGTCAAAAGGCATGCATGTTAGGTTGAGTGATGAGTCTAAGATATTCCATAAAATAAAGGGGGGGAAATGGGGGGAAATAGTTATTTAATCATTCTGAATTTGTAAGTTTACTTATTTACAAAGAAATGCACAGTTTTTAATTTTGTGGTAGTTTGATTTTAATGTAGAGAGACAGGATATCAACCAATAATCCAGACAAAACACATCACACAATAGTCATAAATAAACTTGCATGTCATTGAGTGAAATAAATATTTGATCCCTACGACCCAGACAGAATTCTAGCTCCCACAGATTTGCTGTGTGTCCATCTGGGACACAGATTACAATCACATACACACATATACATATTGCATCGGCTATCTCACTGCAGTTTGCACCCACCTTGTATATTCTTGCAATGCTCAGTTCATTATCACCTGTACTTGGATATGCCTCTAACATTCAGTCATTTATATCTTATTTGGAATGCTACGTGGGTTGTAATTACAGATGTAACATATTATTGCATTATTGGTTATTTATAAGTTAGTTAGATTTTATATTTATTATGTCACTGTTGGTCTGTGTGCCCTCAATTGCCCTTCGGGGATGAATAAAGTTTTCTGAATCTGAATCCTAATCTCAATTTATGTGTATAAAGCACACCTGTACACAGAATCAATTTCTTCCATTCCAAGCGCTGCACCACCATGGGCAAGACCTGCACAAGGCTGTAATAAGCTACAAGACCATCAGAAACAAGCTTGGTGAGAAGGTGTCGACTCTTGATCCGGAAATGAAAGAAATACAAAATGACCATCAGTTGCTCTCGGTCTGGAGTTCCATGCAAGATCTTGCCACATGGGAGGATGACCATGAGAAATTTGGTGGATCAGCCCAAAACTACACGGGAGGAGTTTGTTAACGATCTGAAGACAGTTTGGACCGCTACGCTGTAATGAATTGAAAGCTTGTAGCACCTGCAAGGCCCCCATGAACCTCTGGATTCCAGCTACACTAAGAGTTCATCATATGATTTCTGTGTCCCATACCCGGTGAAGATCTCCGATGGAAAAGGTACAAAGGTTTCTGATGAAATCCAGGTCAATTATCTAATTTACTCTAGGCCTAACTCAAAAAATACAACCTCTGTTACCTGCTAAAACCGCTGCTAAAATTAGGCAAGGAGCTAATTATAGACAGTTACCTGATTAATCATTGGAGGGTTATGGAGGACATAATAACTACAGCCAAGCATCTTTTCAGTTTATGTGCCATTAACAACTGGCTGATTTGAATTACGCCCACGTACAAAACTCTCCATCTCAGTGTTGTATTATGGATTGTGTACAATAATAGCATGGTTTCAATTTTTTTATGGAACCATCCAGGCTTCTGCTTGATATTCACTTTTACAGAGCATGAGTAGCACCTGTACTAACCGAATGGTGGTCAGGAAGGGTGTTAGCTTTAATATGCGATGTTTCAATACTAAAGTGCATGACACTCTTTTGTTGTGTTGTCTGTGCTAAAAAGTGAACAAAATGTTCAAAAAAAGTGAGTGTGCATACACTTCGGTGTCTTTCAAAGGCGCAAGAGTTATATGGGTTACACATTAAAAAAAATGCAAAGAATCTAATGAGATCTTTTTTCTCACACATTTTCAAAGCTTTTCATAACAATTCAAGTAAACTCATACGAGGGCACATTCGTTCTTTTTGACGCAGGAATGCATGTAGCTGATCTTGGGAAAGATACAGTCTGTTGCTTGTACAATATAAGCCAAATCCCAGCACTATGTGTAGGGTAGCTTGAGTGAAACGTGTCCTTTTCAAGTTATATTCAGCCTGTATGTCATGGTGAGAGTGAGACCTAAAATGGTTTCTGGCACTGTGTTGTGATTCTTAAATGTACAGAATAATGTGTTCAGATCAGCAGGTTTTAAAAGCCACTTCTGAAATGTCTTCTTTGGTTCTATGTTAGTTATGGATTTCACCAAATCCCACAGTTTCTTTTCAGATTGTGTTATGCTGAAATGCTCCCCAAATCCGCTATTCTGAAGGCGTATTTCCTTTGATTTTTTTTTTTCTTTTCATTTTTTATCCATATTTTTTCTTTTAGCTGTGTGACTGAGCCTGGTGAGCAGTTCTCTTGTGATCCTCACAGAGTCTGAGTACAACAGCAGATTTGCAGTACTCTGAGTTTCTGATGTTAAACAGAGAATCATTAGATTGACTTTGCTGCTAAGTTGAGGCTAACATGTGTGAGTTGGGGCTAGTAGCTTTATATCATTGTATTTTCAATGGCAAGAACCGATGGTGTTAATATAAAAATTTAGCAGTATCTTCAACATCAGGGGTTTCACACTAAGTTATGACTATAACTGCAAGGCCAACATTTGGCCAACATTTCCTCCAATATTATCCAATGATTAGCATTGCAAAAGTTAATTCCTTTTTTTTTTTATGTTACATGTAACTTTTTGACAATCCAATCACAGGTCAATTAGGTTACGCAACTGCATAATTTTGGATTTGACATTGCCATTGTTTATATTTCACACGTGAAACATGATTTGAGTAGCTGGATTGCCCTGTGTCATGTAACCGCTGTAGCAGGCAGGCAGAGGACCCCAAAGCAGGTCTCCAGAGGCAGGGACTAAACTTGGTCTTTAGCCTTATTAGCTTAAGCACAACATATTAACAAAGCTGGATGGGAGCCAGCACAACAAACACCTACGACACTATGAGACAAAGGGAAGCAAAAGTGAACACAACACACAGGTAACAGAAGACGGGCAAAATGACACAGAAGGCAAGACAACAAAAGACACAGACTTGAGACAACGCACCCTGGTGGTGGGGAACTAGCAATCTAAACATGACTACATAACCAAGATTGCATAACTATAGTAAGACCTGAACATACAAACAACTGCAGGTCCACATTAAACAACTAGGCCACACTAGAGAAATTAAAAATAACAGAATGTCAGTGACAAAAGCACAGAACACTGGGCAAAAGGCCCAGGACCATGACATCCAGACTGAGGTAACTCTGCAGACGTCCGTCTGCGACTGCATTTCAAACCACATTTAAATTCTAATTTGCAAAAATAACATTCCTGTGCTTTTTTGATGTTTGCACTTTCTAAAATCAATATAGAGTCAATCTGGGTATGTAGTAAATTGGATTTGGCTGTTGGCGATCATTTTTTTTTGTTTATTTCAGAAATCCTGCTTGATTTCATCTCAGAGATGCCCCGAGAAGAGCTTCATTAGTCATACACAACTCTGTAGCCTTTTTGTTGCCATAAATCATTCAGACTCTTATGACATATTTCTCTGTCATTTATTTCTTTCAAACAGGGTGAACACGAGTTTATCCAATAACTGAGCACCTTACTGCACAGTGAAATTGGCATGTCTAAATGTTGAACGTCTGATGGATCAACAAAGAAGGCATTAATTAGACCTTGCTTAGATTGAGAAGATAATTACTGTGGCCTTCACTGAGTGATAGGCCCCATTTCCCAATTTTCCTCCCACACCTCAATATTTCAAAAGCAAAGTAATGGGGGTCAGACATGGAATATTATGATGCGTTTTTTCTCTGAACCAAAACACTTTGCTGAAGTACTTGTTAGTGCAGCCAAATCACTATTAATCACAGTTTACCTAATGTGTTGTGGGAAATCTTTTGTGTACAATTAAACCAATGTCAATGGCGGTCGAAGCTATTTGCTAGCATCATGAATCACTGCTAATTCTAGCAATGTTATTGTTTCACAATAACGGATTTACTGTGCAACATGCTCTAATGAGTAGAAACTCTTTTCAATATCAGCTGAAAGACAAGCATGTGTCTGCTGTATCATGTGACTGCATGTGATTAATGAGCCATGTGAAGTGGGCTGTGAATTGTAGTGGCTCAGTGGGTTGATTTAACATCTTCCCAGGTTTTATAAGCCGTCACTCAGCAACCTGAGTTTCATCATCCGTCTATTTCTGCAGCCTCCAAGGTGTCAGTCATTTCTCTCACACTTTCACTCATGATGTGTTAAGCTGTCTAATGCGGGGCATGGCAGTTATATAGTAGCAACGTTATTAGCAATCGGCCCGCAGCTTCCCACTTACTGTGCTGTGGACAACCTCGCTTTAAACCTCAATACGAAAATTGTACTTACCCCTGCAGTACTCTCACATACGCTTCTTGACATCACATCATCATCGTTTTAACTATGGGAATATCATTACTACATTTGCCAAATAATATCAAACATATTTATCCCCCATGCCAACAAAGCTCCAACTATCTCTTATTCTGTGTGATCAGCATTGGTGAAACCGACTGCCGTAAGCAACATGATTGGTATCATTTCCTCCTTAGATTAAATAGCAACGTAATAGGACAACATCAAGAAAAAGACCTGTCTGTGGCGAGACCGCTGAATCCAACGGTGCATAGATTTTCTAGCCTTTTCTTTGGGGGAGAAAAATCTCAAGAGGTCTTAGAAGTGGCTGAATTTCGTATGGCGTGTGACCACATTAATGAGACTGTGCAGAGCCCTACAAATACGCCACCACCACAACCACACACACAAATAACCAAACGGCCAAAGTCACTCAAATCATCTCCACTTTGGGACCATCTTGCGTTCTTTTACTTATTTTTTTACCGTCACTGTTCAGTGTCACTCAGTATACACTCTAAAGTAGGTTTATATCTACTTTAAAGCCTACTTAAGTGTGAACACACTCTACTTTTGCAAACTGTTGACTTAAGTGTCTGTTCAAAAGGCGGCCTGGAGTGAACGATGGTAGTCGTGTAACCTGGATGATCTGACATTTCTGTCTTGCTCGTATAACTGAGATGCTCCAAGCAATCAAAGGTTAATGAGCACATTAAACACCACTTTTGACACGAGTCCCACCAACACATGCTGACATTTTAGATGTCACTGAAACCTGAACCTGCTTTCATTCCTTACACAAGAGGTTCAGCTGTTAATAAGGCTGAAAAAATGTGACAGGAGAATATAATGAAAGTATAAAAGGAGTGCTGGATGAAGAAGTCAAACCAAACAGCCAGAATGTTTTGGACAAAATTTTAGGTTTTAGTCAAAGATGGCATGAGTGCTAAGCACTGCCAGTCTTTTGATTTTTATTAAACTGATAATTTGCTTCTCTTTTTTTTTGTGTAGCAGTGGACGATGTATGACAATATCCTGCATGTTCTGCACTCCCTTTTCTCACACATGCAATCATGCGTTACTCATTCAAGTGTTCCAGTGGTTAGTGTGTTTCATAAACCAGGCAAGTATAAGGTCAATTAAAGAGAAGATTATAGACTAGCATCTCCTTAATGAATTAAATATGCTGAAGGTTCATCTTAAGAAAAGTACAAATGTATTCTGTCTCAGGTTTGTCTCAAAAAAAAAATCCAGCTGCATGGCATTCAGTTACTATCTAAAGTAATAAAATCCTGATTTAACTGCAAAATATCACTGACCACCTCAGTCTCATCACAGGTTCATAACAAACTGGGAGAACTTCAATTACTCACCTGCAGATATTAGATAAAATACCTGCCAGTAGAGTTTTATCATAGTAATTAATGGATCTATCCTTCAGCGTGGACACACACACACACAAGAAAGCCATGAAAGCCTTCAGAAGTATGCTGAAAACTCTTCTAGTCCGTTTCATCCTGAAACGGACCCGTCATGGTCCTAATTTAGAGGACCTAATTTATTGAACCATAGTTCAGCTAAACGCAGAGTATGTGTAGCAGTCCTTGCAAAATGTTAGACCTTCGTCCAGTGATAGATGGGCGCATCAAAGCTCTTTCCAAAGTTTTATGTCATTACTCACATCCATTACGCTGCATTCAGGCTGTTTTTGTAATTAAACACTAGTTAAAGGCCAAAGAAAACTAGGTTCTAGTAACATGTCTGACACATAGAAGCAAATGCATCGCAACAAGGAAGCTTCTTGTTCTTCTCCGCAGGCATTTGAGAGGGAATAATAAAGTCGGTGTCTTAATAACATGCATAAGCCTTCAAAGCAGCCAATCAAAATTCTGAATTTGGTTATGAGGTCTTTCACGTCTGGAGATTAAGTGTTAATTAAAAGGGTAAATGAAGTGTGGTAGAGAGATTAGGCTGATCCTCCTCCGGGTTATCGACAGCTCCGCCGCACACACCCAGTCACCTCAGCTTATTCCAAACTTTCCTAATCAATAATATGGTAAATGAAACATTGGCCTTTGCTACCTAACTATCCATCTATCTATATTTTCTTCCCTGTCAAATTATTAGTTAGTCCTTGTTTGGCACATTTAACAACTTAAAGTTCAGTATTGAGCAGGAACACACAGGATGATGATCATGACAGAATGGTGGAATCTGGAAAGACAGTTGGTCGCTGAGAGGGACCGGTGCACAGGGCGTACAGGCTTGGCAAACAAGAAGCGTGCTCTCGTAAGACTTCAGAATATCATAAGCGCAGATTGATTTTGGAGAGCGATCTCTGGATCCAACTGACAGGAGGGGTCATTATCTGATAAGTCTGAACAAACAGAGACATGAGCAGAGTCTAGAACATGAGTATACATAAGAGTACCGGTACCAAAATGCGGGTTAGTTTTTTTTTCTCTTACATATGTGAAAAGGATTTAATCAAGGCATTTGTATTATCCGTTTAATCTAATGCGCCTTCTTACACTGATGTCCGGCATTACGTATTTTTTCCGTCTAGATGTACCCAGAATTTATTTCTCTCACTTTTTGGAGCCTTTTGTGGATTTGTTTCTGTATTTGCAAGGTCTAGGTAGAATGGGAGAGATGTTTCTTTATCCTCTTTATATGCTCGACCACTGACTCTCTCGGAAGCAGAGATCACCACTTTGCCAGCTTTTGTTGCCCTCAGCTTTTAATATAAGAGAATAAAAATGCGTGGTACATAAAAATGGATCCATGTTTGCGTGTTTACTTGGTTGCACAGAGTGCTAAAGAAGGCCTAGCCTGCTAGGTAAATTATTAATTTTGTGTCATCACATTTAGCCTAATGGGAAGATCAGTGTTCTGACATTCACCGAAAACGTCCCAGGGTACCCACAGGACAGCCCTGCTGGCTTATTACTGCCTCCTGGAAGCTGCCATACTTTCATATCAGCAGCATTCCAATAAAATATGGATTGCGTGCCTCCCTTGTCTTGTGTAGCCTCACCATGTAGCCCCACTGACACTAAAATGCTCCATTATTAATACCAATATTGCTGAACCTTCTACAAGATGAGATCATGTGCTATCCATATACCAGGTCTCGCGACTGATTCTCTCTGCTGTGCCTTATTCAGCCTTTAATATTTTGCCAGTTTCACTGCAGGTCTCTCATAAAAATCTGTCAATTCTAAGGATTATTAGGAGTAATCCATATTTTACAGAGAAATAAATAATATTAATAAAATAATCACTGCATGGCCATAAGATGAAAAGGAAAAATCAATTAAAACAGAAAGCTAGCAGCATCATACGCTCGCAGTGCAGAGATCCGCCCTCACTCTTTATTCTACAGGCAAGAGGATCAAATGCTGGTTATAGAACAGCTGCAGGTTATGGGTGCCATTTATGATTGATTGCAAAAGAAGGATGCTGTATGAAACAGTGTCCGGAGCAGCATTATTAGGCGACAGTATTTTCTCCTGTATTTTCAGTAACACAAACGTCATGGCCTCTTTGAAAATGATTGTATCCAAGTGAAATAATTTCCCCCACAACTGTTGAGGGGTTGTTGAGCTAAATTGTTGAACTGTTGAGCTACACAAAAAGTGAAACACACACACACACACGCGCATGCATGCATGCACACACCGATGTCTGCACTATTTGGCACCAGTGATGAAAAGTACATCCAAAAATGATGCCATATACAGTATAGTAAGTGAAAGCAATAAGCCTGTCATGTTGTTGCTGATTGTTATTTACCGCTTTGCAAATGTTGTCATCCATCCCGCTGGGAGCTATTGGCAGCTGTTGACTCAGACACTCACACTCATCAAGAGCGAAAGAAAATAACAAGCATTTCCAACTTGCCTTGGGGTGGGCAGCGTCTAACCCACCCCAACGTTGCCCAGTCTTCTTGTTCAAGACTCAGAGTTCAGACGCTTGCAGCCCAACGGAAGGAACTCTCACACATCGTCACAGACGTACTTTCAATTTCAAACTTTAAAGGCCTCTTCCCACTGCTGAAGCTTCTCCTGTGTTAAAATGCCCTTCAATTGTTTTTGTCAGGAGGGACATCTGCTTTCACTTATCCTTGCTGCCTGATACTTAGCTGTGCCCACCCCAAGCCCCACTAAAGCCATTAGCTTGCATCCATTTCATGAACTGAGGCTACTGATGTTCACAGGAAATGAGTTAAGAGCAGCATCACCTGATCAGAGCCGCCAGCTACCTGACTGAAGAGTAAGCAGGTGCAGAATTGAAGGCGGTTTGAAAACACGTTCACGGTGGAGGGCTTTGAGAGGTGGGAGGGCAGGAAGCATAGTGAGAGACATCCAGCCCCTACTGTTCCTGACTTAGCAGCCTGAGGCCTTAGCAGGCTGCTGAAAACGTTTAAACAGTGAGGCGTCCGATTGATTTTACATGTCACCTCTATAAAAGGTGTTGAAAATCCATAAACCTCCGCTTCCAAACGCCCCTTGCTTTTGCAAGTTTACATGTGGATTCTCAACTCTCTCGTCCACTATTGTGACTATTTATGTAGCACCATCCTGATACAAAGGGATTCAATATTTTCTATCTTCCTTTTCCATTTTCTCGCAACAGAACGGTGAGATTTGCGTGGCACAGGCAGAGCCAGGGTGGAACATACTGTGGGTTCATCCTTTTAAATCAGTACATTCAGAGCATATGCATGACAGTTAAATTCAGTATTATTTATGAAGAAAATTCAGGCTAACAACATGTGAGTAAAGTGATTGTGGAATTGCTGTCATCAGATATGCAAAAACACGACACTTCCTGATGTATGAAACGGCTCAGGCGAGGTAAGATCTTGATGAGATTGCACATTAGGATATTGTACCTTTTTAAATTTAACCCCAAAAAAAATGCTGTACTCGCAGTGATAGTGGATTGGGTGAGTAAATATTTTGCCAGTTATGTGTTTGTATATGCAAGGAATGCACATTATCCTTCCTG
Source organism: Bujurquina vittata (assembly GCA_015106715.1). NCBI lineage: Eukaryota > Metazoa > Chordata > Actinopteri > Cichliformes > Cichlidae > Bujurquina > Bujurquina vittata. The sequence goes on along the minus strand of VUQK01029380.1, from coordinate 16,339 downwards.
ATAAACCTGAAGTGTAATTGAGTAGCTCTAAAGATGTAATCCAGTGGAGACCTGTTTTGACTGCTTTAGGCTAACCAAACTTCACAAAGCAGTCACTGAATTTGTACCAGTAATGTCCGTTTTGTTTGATGCTATATAAATAAAATTGAATTGGGGGGAAAAAAAAAAACTGGATGCAACATGAAGACAAAAAAAAAAGATCAGAATTTTATGAGTGAGGAGATGAGCAAAATTGTAAAGCAATAAGCCTAACATCAGTGGCCTAATAGAAGAGGTGCGTGAGCTGAATAATGCAGAAGGATGAAAGGATTGAACTATTGGAAAAGAGGATTGATGATATAGGACGTATGGAGAAACACTCCCGGGCCAGAGATGCTATTATCACTGCACTGAAGACAAACACTGCAGCTATGCCAGGGCTTCTGCCGGGGGAAAATGAGTCCAGAAGAACTTCAAACACTTATTTCAGCAGTAAAAGTATCTTTCTTGAGAAACAGCATCTAGTTGTTATACATTTCCAAACAGTGAGCACAAGGCCGAGCCAACTATAGCGATGCAGTTTACAAATCAAAAACACTACACTGAAAAACGCTGAAATATCAAAATGTGGTTGTATTCTTACAAAACAAAACAACAAATCCAAACTACATGGACAAGAAATGGAAATGTGTATATGGATCAAATCAAATCAAGCTGATAATGATTAAAAAAAAAAGACTTGCTGGGCTGCAGATGGCATGTTGTTAATATGTTTCATATTCAATGGAAATGAGGAATTACTAAATTCATAAATTGTGTAAATTGAGTTAAAAGAGGTTTTTTTTTTTTGTTTCTTTGTCTTTCTTATATCTTTAGAAAATGAATGTTTTTCATTTTTGTATTCCTAATGCTGAAGATAATATTGATCTTCTACTGCATGAAGATAAATATGTTGAAAGCCACTGTGATGAACAAGAATTCATTTTGATAATGATATTGATCCTGAAGCACATTTATATACAGAACAGAATTTCAATGCTGTGTATTATTCAGGGGATCCATTTAAAATGTATTTTTGGATGTTTTTTTAACATTAGCAAGTCTTTAACAATCATGCTCCAAGTTATTGCTATAATGGTAAACTCGGTTAACTGATGAAATGAATGATCATTTTATGTTAGAAGGTTATAATTTCTTTACTATAAATAGAAAAAAATAAGGGTGGTGGTGTAGTATTTTATGTACAAAAAAATTCACTGTAAGGCTATTGATAGTTTAATTATAGATGGTGTAAAGGAGAGCTTGACTATACAGATACAAATT
>VUQK01029377.1:36073-46281 GCA_015106715.1 Bujurquina vittata | reverse complement strand
TGTTGATCAGAACCGTTTTACTGGCAGCTGTCCTGTTTGTTACCTACCTCTTCCTCAGTGTTCCCTCCGTCCCCCCCCCCCCCACACACACACTATACCTGCATGTTGTTAACACTTCACCGTGATTTTAATTTCTGGTCCTTCTTAAGGGAACCACCTGGTTGCAGGAACACTGCTGTAAGTTAGTACAGTGCAGTACAGTGCAGTGCAGTACAGTAAAGTACAGTACAGTAAAGTACAGTAAAGTACAGTACAGTACAGTGCAGTAAAGTACAGTACAGTAAAGTACAGTACAGTGCAGTAAAGTACAGTACAGTGCAGTACAGTACAGAGTGATCATGGTGACACGTTACGAGCTAAACCTGAAAGTGTTCTCAGTCACAGAAACGCGAGTTACATCACATCCAAACCCAAACATGGAAAACTGGAATAAAAACAATCCCACTTGAGCTGTTAGAGGAAAACTGTATTATAGCGTGCAAATATAAAGTAGCTTTAGGCATATACAGTACTCCACTGTATTCAGAAAGAGCAGTACTTTACTGTAAAATACCGCCTGTATTTTTACACAAGTGTAGTTTACATAGATATTGTGTTGATCTGTCTACACACACATGTATAGATATATTTTAACTCTACACAACAGGTTTGTCTGAAAACTATTCAGGAAGTGCAAACAATGAAATGAAAACAATGTAATTCCTTATGCCTGATACTTTGGAGTTCTCGCTGCTCTGATTACTCAGGCACCAACACCTGGTTTGTCTTTTAATTCCTGCACTGCTCGAAGTCACGTTTTATTTACTGTCTTTTATTTGTGTAAATTTCCCGTGCTCTTTTCGTTTTCTCCCGTCTTTAAAAATCTTTATATTTTCCATCCGTCTTCAATAAAGCACTTTGTAACTCTCGTTTGTGGACTGTGATCTGGTTTGCCAACAGAGCTGCTTTACTTTAATCATTTGCACTCTTTCTTCACACTGGTGACGTTTCCTGTGTGCTGTCCTGATCATTGTTTCCGTTATGTTAAATTCAGGCTTTGGTTGTTACAGATGTGGATTCCAGTGCTTGTGAGAAGGATGCTCGGGGTTAATTAAGATCCGGACCGCCGAAGAGATCAACGACCTGTTCGTGTTCAGGGCAAGCTGAATTTCAAGAAAAAGCAACACACACACAAAAAAAGCATGTAATGTGAATCATAACTGAAACCTTACAACATATAGTACCAAGTATGGTCTCTTTACTCATGAAAATAATCAATGTGAGGAAAATGCCACTGCGTCTTCTCGCGCTACACTCAGAGCCTGTACGCTAAATATAACACGTAACTACAGGAACAGTTTGCCAAGCCTCACCTCCACACAGGCAGTACACTTAGCAGTGAACCACACACACACACACACACACACAATCCACAGTATATCAACACCCACTGCGGCCTCCTGCCTGCTTATGAGAATGTGTCACCTCTTGTGGCACCCGGAGCAGATAGCAGGAGGCCGAACCAGAGTGTTTAACTTGGGCTCCAGTGAATGGCTGTAGGTCACCACTGTATCATCTCAACACCACACACACACACACGGGCTGCCAGGTGGCTTTTATTTGACTTTAATGTGGAGAAATATTAGATTTTTCCTGGGCAGGCTAAATCCTTCCCCTGGGCTCCCAGATAGCCCTGCAAAACCGTACACAGAAGACGGGTCAATAAGAGCCCTGATACCAAATCTCCTTAAAGTCGCTCTTTATTCATGAATATGGGCTGAAACAATCTTTTAGAGGTATTAGGGAGTTTGTGAACAGAGCGCAGGCCTCTCTAATGCACTTTTGTTAACAAGGAGGAAGGGATGATGTGCCGCTTTTGCTTAGTCCAGCTGCAGAGGGGATATTTTTACTTTTTTTAATTATCAGGGGGTTATTGTTGAAGTAATTAGGCTACCAACTGTAGGTGTAATTACTGCAAACAAATGACACCATGGGTACAATGACTGAAAGCCTCTACATCACACTGGTGGGACTGTTAGTGCTTTTAATTCTTTAATTCAGACCACAATTGTTATAAACCCCCTCAGCTTTCTCTATTAAAAAAACAATATCATTATTCTAAGCTTTAATGAATAGTATTAATTTTTAATGCAGGAGTTGAAAAGAATCTCTGCGCTGTGATCTCTTTCATTTCAAGTCAGCATCGTACGGGGATTTGCATTTCTGGACGTCCCCGCAGCCTGCTGACCATTCGGTGTGTTTGTGGGGTCAAAGTGGACTGGCGCCTTCTGCCTGCAGCGCTGCTCCACATTCATGCCTCAATCAGAATATTCAGGCTTGAAGTTGGTGGTTTAAAGCTTTTCCTAAACCAATCAGAGGAATTCTGTCAAGAGTTTAGCACGATTACATTGTTTCTGCACCTCCAGAAGAGCGGCGGCATTCCACGGCAGCTACTTTTCTCCCTTTCAGGCGTGCCGAGAGCCGCCGCACAGAACAGATGATAGATATCCACCTCGAGGCAGCTGATCAAACACCGGCCAAAGAGATAAAATAGCCACCGAGGAAGTCAAATGCACGACTGATCACTTTTGCGGTGACACACAGCTGCCGCGATTAAATCACATCCTATGCAAACAGTTGTCCTCAATGATTTCCTTCATAATGAAAAAAGGCCTATGACCAGATGGAGGCTTTAAAGCAGCTCATCACTGCGGTGAGCAGGAAATGTTACATTCGAATTGATTGTCAATTCTTAAGTTGGTGACTATCCACCACAACTGGAGAAACAATCAGCCTTCAGTGAGGAAACATGCAGGGAGAAATATGATGCGGCACTTCAGTGATTCATCGGGTTTCTCTGGAAAGCACATTACAAATTTATCAACATTAGCAAGAAACTCATTAGGGAACACTTTAAAAGAAGATACACTAATCAATATTCTTATAGTAAAAAATAAATCAAATGACTGCATAGAATATTTAAGGGTCTGCTTTTATCATGACTCTGCAGTTCTCGTCGACTTCATGGAGTCTTTTAGCACTTGCATTGTTGGTTTCAGGGCGATGCACGCCGCAAAGACAGCGATCTGCATCTAGCTGCCGAAAAGCCAAATATTTCCTCAGCAGTTTGGTCAAACTGTGCCGGTAACACAACACCAGATATGATGGTGTGCACTCCTGAAGCTCATTAATCACTCCCTGCTTCACCAAGCTGATTCACACTCTTCAGTTTGAGTCACCAGACATTAAATGATGTAAAAGCTGGTTAAATCGGCGCCATACGTTACAGCTATTCCTCACAGTTACCTTTAATTAGTAAAAATTAATTAACTGCAGGGAAAACTGATCTTCTATGACTTGGCATAAAACTAGTATTGCATTAAAAAAAAAAAAGGTGCCAAAGCCTGTGCCACATTGCAGAATAGCAGCATGTGTCAGCACACTGGAAGTCTATACCCAAGACTGTGTCAAACCATCCCCCAGCAAACACACACTGAGGCTGCCGACAAGCACATTAGCACTCGGGAACATTAATTAGGCCTGAGAATATGAACCCCGTGCCTCTCTTATTGTACACATGCAGCATGGCAGAAGTGTGCAGGGGTGCTGTGCACATATGTGAGGACGTTCGTCTAATTTGCCCCACAGATTAACCCATAAAACACTCATACCTACACACCCACACACACACACACGACTGCACTTCACAACCTCATGTCCCTGATGCTCCGCCCCGTCTTCTGTCTCTATATAATCTAGCTCAGTGCATATTTCCTTGTGTTTTACACTCATAATAAAATGCTCCATCCTGCTCCTACACACTCCTCCTCCCTCTCCACACATTCTCCTAATGAGATAAATTAGCGCCTTGCAACAGATGCATGGAATATACACTAATGGCCACCATCTGTCACTCATCTCTAGGAGACAGAGTGAGAACGTGGCGCTAAATCCGATCACAAGCCCCTGGCAGAGCCCCACCGCGGTGAGGAGGAGGGAGGAAGGCACGTGGAGAGAGGAAGACAAAGAAGGAGCGATAAAGAGTACAGTACAGAGCGAGGAGGGGGTGGAAGTGTGGAGGTTTAGGTGCAGACTGGACCGAGGTACAGTACAGTAAGTGGTGGAGAGGCGTTGGAGCTGCAGTACAGCAGGTTAGACCTGCTGGTGATTCAGCAAGCACAACAAGATCTTTAAAAGTGTCGAAGGGGGCTTTGTTCAACTCCCTCTGGTCACTCATAACTAAAATTACAAAACGCTCCATCTTCACGTTGAGCTTCTTTATAGCCGAGTAAATGCAGGAAGAAAGCGACGTTGCGTCTCGATAAAACACTAAACAGCGGTAAGATGTCCGTCACCGAGGCCCGACGGGAAAAAACGTTTTTTAAAATGTATTAATGTATGTAACGTGTTTCCATTCCTGTCTCTGTTATGTAATTGTTGCATTTCTGAGTTTCAAGCCCACTAATAGTGAATGAGTGTTTGTAATCCTTCTTTACAGCTATGCATACGTTAGTCTTTTATATAATGTGCTAAATTAAAACAGCAAATTAGTCCTTTAATAGTTTCAAAAGGATTGTTTTTCTTCCATAATTAAAAACACGTTAAAACAGTTGGTCTGATGAAACAAACCTGTCGCCGTTATTAGTCTTTTTTTAAAATTTTCTCATTAAGTGTAAAATGCCATATTAGTAATATCGCCCTTTAATGATCTCCTAAGCCTCGTTATTGATCAGTCAAATCAATTTCACACCTTTCAATATGTGAAGATTTACACGCAGATTCAGAGTGAGAGTTTGAAAGATGCACTCCTGAGGTCACAAGTTCCACATGCCCATGTCAGTTTCTCAGTAACCTGTAGCGTTAAGGATTACAATTACTAGAAAAGTAGTTAGATTACATTTACCCAGTCCAAGCTACACCAAGTGCACCGTTACTGCTTTCATAGGAATTAAGAAGAAAAGGAGCAGCCTGGTGCTGATAATCAAATGCACTTGAGCACCTCTAGAAGAGGTGACGTTTTGGCAGTTTGCTGCTCTGGAGCATCCAGGTGTGTGTTAACACAATGCCCCAAACTGCCCAGGAGCGGACCTCCCAGCAAATTCACCCCAAGGTCAGACCGTGCACTGCTCAGAGAAATGACTAAAGAGCCAGGAGCTAGAGCTCAGACTCTCCTGGCCTCAGTTAGCATGCTAAATGTTGCAGTTTGTGACACCACAGTGAGAAAAAAGACCAAACAAATATGGCTTCTTTGGAAGGGTTGCTCTTTTTTGCAAGGGTTGAAGACTTCTGGAATGATGTCCTTTGGATAGATGAGGCCAAAGTGTTTGTCCATAATGCACAGAGTCGAGCAACCCAAACACAGCTCCTCAGACCAGCTGTCAGCACGGTGGTGGCAGGCTGATGATTTGGGCTTGTTCTGCAGCCACAGGATATGGTACCATGCAGTCATTGAGTCCACTCTGAACCCCTCTGTGAACAAACGTGAGGCCATCTGTCCCACAGACAAAGCTGGGCCCAAACTGGGTCCCGCAGCAGGACAATGATCCCGACAACGGCATCAAACACTGCAAAAAAGAGCGGGCCTAAATTTCTCCTCCTCAATGTGAGAGACCAGAACAGTCAAATACAATTACTTTGAGCTGGTTCAGCAAGCTACTCATTCATGGGGTGTACTTAGTTTTCTCTCTGTGCTAATTCAAGTAATATTAATTAACTGTGTCATCAAAATAGAAGGTAGGCAGTCTTATAATGACATAAATATCCATCCATCGGCTTCACCCTGGACAGGCTGCCAGTCCACCACAGGGCCAACACACACACCCAGAGAAACACAAGCATTCACATTTATGACCAACTTAGAGCCACCAGTTAATGTGAATGTTTTTAAGTGGGAGGAAGCTGAAGTACTCAGTACCCATTTAGGCACAGAGAGAACATGCTAAGTTTCCACAGAAAGGCCCACAGCGGCTGGCAGTTTCAAACCCAAGACCCTCTTACTGTGAGGCAAAAGTGGTGCCCGCTGTGCTGCCCCTGACGTGCATGTGAAAAAGCCAAAAAGGTAACTAAATGGTGAACGATGAGGGAGAGACACATGCTGGTAAAAGCTGGAAGCATTATGGTTTTAAAGGAAGGCTTGTTGCTGTGTGGATCCCAGGCTTTTAAGGCTGTTTCCCCCCTTTGAAGGCAATGATTGTTCCAATAAGGAGTTCTAAATAGAGCTATAGTATCGTAATAGAGCAAGAAACATCAGAGATCTGACTGCTTTGTTTTTGTTGTTTCTCTCTGAAAGACCTTCAGGACAGCCTCGTTTAGCATTCGCTATATTCACATATCTGGAGGATGGCTGGAAATAAAACTGCAGCTGCAAGCAAAACTTCATGGAAGAGAGCACGTCTGCGCACGCCTGTGTCACCTTCTTGATATCAAGCATCTCCACAATAAATCTATATTTTAGACTGTTAGTCTCCATCTCCTGGAAGATTATTTCTGCATCAGGGTAAACTTGTATTTTCCATATTTTACAGCACTGCTTGTCCCAACTGCCCGACACAGTGGGCTATTTCTGGGACAGTGGACGAGGACTGACCACTGACTGCACTAATCAATGTGTGGACCTGAGTCCAGCCTGGGATCCTCCGAGATCTCAGGAGAGAGGAAGCCTTTGGTATCATTTAATATAAATACAAATAAGTTGCTGGACGAGCTCAGCCAACCCATATTACTTCAAATATATATTTATGAATGCCCATTCACTCATTGTTCACTGTAATTTCCCCCATTCGCTCCCAGCTTTGTTTGTTTGTTGCTTTTATCTGCTTGTCATTTTCCTGCATTCTGCTTTTATTTTAGCTACAACTTGAAGTTAGAGACACATTTTCTTAGGATTTCATACTTGTTATTCTTTGTGATTTTTATGCATTTTAAACGTCTGGTTTCATCCGACTTCTTGCCGTTCTCGCAGATCTCGCCGAGCTCGACGTCGACGTGAGATTTACTGAATGAACGTGTAACTAAAACCAACTGAGTAACCTACAGCTCCTTGAGGTAAAATGTCAGGAAGACTGTATTGGACTTCACTGGAACCTTTAAATAATGCAAATGACCATTTTGAGTATCTTGCTGGGAGCAGCAGTGCTTTGCACTTCAGTTCAATGTCAGAAATGAGCAGGGAGGAAGCTGTGAGCGAGAGAAGACTTAAGCACCTCTGCGAAGGGCTTAAGTAGTAGTCTGAATTGCAGTATTTATGCATAAGGTACCTAAAAAAAATTACTTGGAAGAAAGCCTCAACGTCAACTCTCACTCTGGGATCCATCACAGATATTCTAATAGAGCCTCCCCTTGACGGCCAGTAATTCCCTCAGCAGTTTTTCACCGTCAGAGCAGCAAGCTGCTGCGGAGCAAACGGACATCCTGACAACCTGCTGCTGCTGCTGTACCTGCGCTCAAAAGTTAGCTTTTCATATATAATAGCAATGTGAAACTTCCTCTAGGCAAATAGCCACAAATCCATTTATAGAAGCTAATCAGACAATGATATATTCCAGACTCTACAGCGGCCGCGCTGTGCATTAACATGACGCCTGAAAGTCAAGGGAAACAATGAGAGCTGAAAAGTGTGATGAAAAGGCAGAGGTGCTATGCATCTGTGGAACCTGCAGAAATGAATCACCCAGCAAGCTGCCCCGAACAGCTTCCATGAGGACAAATAGACCAAAGCCAGCTACAATTAATCACCATTTGCATGGACTTTGCCATAATTCTTTTTTTAAGCGGTTTAACTAATGACAACAAGTGGAAATTAATGGCTTGTTGCAGTAAATGAAAGAGTAGGGGTAATTGGTGAAATAAAAACTTTGCAGAAGATACAGCAATATGAGTGCAAAAATATATATATAATCAGGCAATAATGAGAATAACACCTGCACATCTGTCTATTCAGCACACTGGGAGTTTAATCCTAATGCAATTATGACCCCAAACGAACTTGTATATTCTCTTAGTTAATCGGAAGCTGTGTGTTTTGGACAGATCCGCTGTCCCCTGTAAAATTCGTAATCCAGCAATCATACCGCATCAACATTTCCACTGAAGGCTTCACATAAAAAGTAACTGGCCTCATAAAAGCAGTGTCAAATACAGCCAACCTCTCATAAAAAGCACTGATGAAATTCGCAGACAAAACTATAAATGGCATCTGTAGAGAAACATAAAATACTGCACTTTATAGAGCAGAGTTGGACTGCTTTAGTGCAGCTTTACAGTCAGATCCTGTGACACACATTTAACTGCTGATGGCAGCAACACAAATCCAGCCTTGGACATCAGAGGCACGCACAAATTGAAATCTATACATGTGGCCAGTAACTTTATGTTACATACACCATGTTTGCTTTTGTTACATTTCCAAAGTCTGCACCTGATCTTTGAAATATTAACAAAAAAGAGATTAAGGCTTGGGTGGGGTTGCACCAGCTATTTATAGATCCTTCCTGAAATCGTTTTAACCACCAGCTAGTTTCAGTTTACCAACTTAACTAGCTGATATCGGACGGAGAACTGCTATTCAGTTTAAAGTCCTAATAAAAAGGAACTTAAAAAAAAGCAAACAGAAAGCAAATGATGAAAGCGGATGATAGCGTACGCTTTTGGCCAGTGTCTTCCTCTTTGCTTTCCACTACGACTCTTTACTTGGATGCAGACCAAACCTAAATGCTCTTCAGATTACAAATGCACTAAAATTGGAAACTAGAAAGCTTCCAGTACCAAAAATCAGCAGCCAACAGACATTTGTAGATTTTAGTGATGACGGGTTACCTAAACCTGAAATGTCTTTGATAATAAAGAATTTATATATTCAGGATAAGTTTTGTTTATTGTTTCTTTCGTAGTTATTTGATATTTTTGTATCCATGCTTTCATTAGCATCATTGTGGGATCACAAGTAAAGAGCTACAGTACTGCTGTCAAAAGTGCATCTCCTTACCTTATTCAAGCTCTGTATGCACACGGAGAGTAGCAGGAAGACCCCAGCACAGAGCAGGGATCAGTGATAACACATATGAAACTGATTAAGCCGGAAACAGGTTGGAAGGAGGAGGTGGGGTGGAGGTCAGTTGCAAAGCGGCTTGCAGATGAGCAACAACTGTGAGCACACACATTTACTTCCACAGCCAGACTCATAAAGTCCCCCTCACAGGGGTTCCTGGATCTGCAGAACACTGTTCAACTCTAGGCTCCAAAAGTGGAAATAAATGTGTTTAAAATGAAAATATTCCAGTATCCTGGTCAACTGATTTATAACTGTTTGGCCATTTATTTCAAAGATTTTTGTCTTTTTTTTCTGCAAATAACAAGATATAAGAAACAAACTAATAAGAAATATGTTTGGTTCATTGCTAATAATAATAAGAAGAATAAGAAGAATACCTTTAGTGAGCTTATCTGCTATTTATATGAGAACTGAAAATCCTGATGGCTGCTAGATGGTAGTAAAAATGTAGAAAATTTAAAACCTTTTAATTTTTTGGAGCTTTTATTGTGAAGCTACTAAATTTTAAATTCAGTTTAGTTTTATTTATATAGCTCTAAATCATTATAGTAATGAGCCTACACTAACAGAGAGAAAATCCCAACAATCAGAAGACCCCCTATGAGCAGCACTTGGTGACAGTGGGAAGGAAGAACTCCCTTTTACCAGGAAGAAGCCTCCAGCCGTCTCCTGCGGTCGGTTGGGGGGGGGGCGATTACACATTTAGCCGAGCCTCTGCTGCACATGTTGGTTCAGTGTTGTCAGTGGGTGTGAATATTTCGCAACATCTTCAGGTAATAAGTGATTATTTCCTGCAAGTGTTTCAATATTGAAATACATAAATCTCCACCTAGTAAACAACCACTCTAGGTGTGAGCTCGCAGCTGAAGGTGGGTGGAGAATCATTTAGTATGTATTAATGGAGTAAACTGCCCCTGAAGAGAAGCATGAAGCTATTTTATTGAAGTACTTTCTTGAGCTTAAAGGAAAAGCGGCGGCCTGTCTTTTTCTCAGGCTGATTAGAAGGTTTGGTACACAGCCACGTCCTTTCAACACACTGTTTCATTTTGTTTTGTGACTGCTTGCTGATTAGTTGGATGTAATTGGATTTTTTTCTTTTGTTCCCGGCCCTTTTCTTTTTTTTTTGTTCCTGTCTCTTTAAAGTCCTTTGAGACTTCTGTGTGATAAACGGCCATGGAGA